>CAUYQG010187134.1:0-15451 GCA_963574415.1 Tarsius wallacei
TTCCAAGTAGCTGGAACTACAGGCGCGCGCTACCACGCCCGGCTGATTTTTTGATTTATTGTAGAGATGAGGTCTCGCTTGCCCAGGCGGGTCTCGAACCCGCGGGCTCAGGCAATCCACTCACCTCAGCCTCCCAAAGGTACGGGATTATAGGCTGAGCCACCGAGCCCGACCTTTTTTTTTTTTTATTTTTAAATTTTTTTAGTTGGAGTATAACTCTTTGTTGCCCAGGCTGGAGTACAGTGGCACCACTCATGGCCACTGCAGCCTCAACCTGCTGGGCTCAGATGATCCTTCTGCCTCAGCCTTCCAAGTAGCTGGAACTACAGACGCATGCCACCACGCCCTGCTAGTTTTTTGTGATTTATTGTAGAGATGAGGTCTCACCAAGTTGTCCAGGCTGGTCTTGAACCCCCGGGCTCAGGCATCCTCTCGCCTCAGTCTCCCAAAGTGCTGGGGTTATGGGCTGAGCCATCGTGCCCGGCCTATACTGTTTTCCATAGAGGTTGAACTAATTTACATTCTCACTGACGGTGTACAAGTCTTCCCTTTTCTCTGTATCCCTATGGGTTTATTGACTGAAGTCATGTTCTTTGCTTTCTAGGAGTTTATAATCTGTTTAATGAGAGAACTGAAAATGACACTGAACACATACAGAAATGCAAAGCAAACAGCTCATTGAGTTCCTCCAGGAGTGTATTTCTATGAAGGTTTTGACCAAATTTAGCTAGAGTCTGGCAGCAGAGCAGGGGTGTTGTGAGATGGGGTGGAGGGCAAGCAGGGGTCCAATCATGAGGGTTTTGTGAGCTGGATGAAAGACTTTGGATGTCATTAGACCACAATGAGAAGACAAGGAAACGCTTTAAGCAAGGGAAATTGGCCGTCCTTAGAGCTAACCATGACAAAACAATTACACACATCTTCTCTGTGGGACCCAACGCTAATTAGCTTCTTTTCTCACAAGGTATTGGGAAGCCTCAACATTTTCAGACTCATTCCGAATTGTCACATTCCGACTCTGCCCTTTAACAGCTGGGTGACCTTACGCAAGTTGGTTAGGATCTCCAAACATCAATATCCTTGTATGACCCACAGGAATAATCACTTTATAGGGACTTGTGAGAATTAAAGGAGATCATGTAAGAACAGTACTTAGCACAGTGACTAGAGCAGCTTATAAAGGTAAAAATTAAGGACAGCAGTAAGTAGAGTACTAGTAGTAATAATGGTAGTCATAATGGCAGTGGTACTGATACCATTTTCATATAACCGTGTAAAGGAGCTGCCCCAGGATTGCTCCTTGGGGAGTGTATACATATCTTACACATGCTGTTTCCTGAGGGCAGACAACCATGAAGTCTCCTCTCCTGCCTACTTCCCTGGCCTGGGATTCATAGCCATGAGCTCACAGAGCTGAAGCACCCACCAGAAGTGTGATCTGAGGCGGGAAGGAAAGAGGAAGGCTGGAAGTCCAGGGTGAAAGAGAGTTCTTCCCCTACAGTTGGTGGTCAGCCATGTTTGTCTCCAACACAGCTGGCATACAGGCACGCGCACACATGCACACGCACACACACACCCACCCCCACACACACACCCATGAAAAAGTGTAAGGGAGGGGAAGCTTTTGTGACAGGGTCCAAAAGCAATTCTCAGATTCTCAGATCTCCCTCCTCCCCTTGTGGTGCACGTAATAGGTTAAAATGCACTTTAGCTTTGAGCTTAAAGACCAAATTTCATGCATTTTTCTGTGCTCTACTCAAGGGTGAGCGTTTGGGCTTGTGCAACACTGTCCTTTCTTCTTCTCTCCAGCACCGCGGCGGGGGCGGGGAGGGAGGTCATGTTAGGGATGTTACTATTACCACCACCATCCTTGATTTGACACGAATACAGGGACCTCCTACTGAAGTTATGAGAGTCCTGGATTTCCTTGGGTGATCAAAGTGGAGACCCAAGGTGTGAAAAATGGAGGTCACCTTGGGGTCGATCCTCCCTGGAAATGTGTTTCTGTATTTGAAACCCACTTTATCTAAAGAATGATGGGGAAAGGCAGTCATTCTTGGATATTAGGTTGTGCACCCCCAGGCTCTAGGCCCCGTCCAGCCTCTCTTCCCATCCCCCCCACCACAGAGTCACTCAACTCCTGCTTACCTCTACTATTTAGATTTGAAACCCTTTTTATAAGAGATTGGCACAGAGAAAGACTACTAAAGCGATTTCTGGCTGAGCTCGGTGGCTCAGCCTGTCATCCCAGCACTTTGGGAGGCCGAGGTGAGTGGATTGCCTGAGCCCGCAGGTTTGAGACCAGCCCGGGAAACTTGGCGAGACCTTATGTCTACAATAAAATAAAAATTGGTCAGGCGTGGTAATGCACACCTGTGGTTCTGGCTACTTGGAAGACTGAGGCGAAAAGATCACCGGAGCTCAGCAGTTGGACGCTGGGGTGGCTGTGGGTGTGCATGCCACTGCCCTCCAGCCTAGGCCATGGAGTGAGACTCTAACTGAAAAAAAAAAAGATTTCTGTTTCCTTCCCCCCATAGGAAGAAGGGACCAATGTGCTTTAATCTCACTGCTCATTTCAGCTTGATGTGATTGTGCATATTCCTCGCTGGACACTATTCAAAGTCTGCAGTGCCTATGGGAGCACACATGGAGTCATTCCTGGGCAAAAGCGTAGCAGCTAGCTGTGCACTCAGGTTGTAGAAACAGCTCTCCCTCCTTCCCGATTCAGGGCCATTGATGTACCAGCTCTAAGCTGCACTGCAGATGGGGCAGTAAATCAAACAGGAAACAGTAAGGCGTAGCCATGACGGGCAGTACAGCAAAAGGACAGACAGGGATGAGGGCCTGGCACAAGGTTTTTGCCAGAGCACCAGTGGCTTTTGCCAGGTTTGGGGACACTGGTGTTAACGTTTTAAAAGACAAATGTGGCCAGGCACAGTGGCTCATGCCTGTGATCCCAGCACTTTTGGTAGCCGAGGTGGGAGGATCCCTTGAACCCAGGAGTTTGAGACCAGCTTGGGCAACATAGTGAGACCTCGTCTCTACAAAACATAAAAAAATTAGCTGGGTGTGGTGATACAAGCCTGTAGTCTCAGCTACTCAGGAGCCTGAGACAGGAGAATTGCTTGAGTCTAGGAAATCGAGGCTGCAGTGAACTGGGATTGTGCCACTGAACTCCAGAATGGATAGCAGAGTGAGATCCCGTCTCAAAAATAAATACATACATACACAAATAAGTGAATAAAAGATGAAGGGATTTTAATGCAAAACAAAACCAGAATATATATGTTTTTAGAATGAATGCTAAACTCTATGAGAGTTTTCTTGAACATTCTGTTCTTTTTACCTAAATTGATTTAACTTTCGATGTTGATTTTACAAGGTGATATGTTTGCGTGTTTGAATGCTTCTGTGAGGAAAACACTTCTACTGAAACCCCAGTGATTGCTATGCAGAATACTGTCCTAGGCAAGGCTGACTTGTCTGTCACAGTCCAGGAAACATCTGGTGCTTAGAAGACAGAGGAGGCCAGGCGTGGTGGTTCAAACCTGTCATTCCAGCACTTTGGGAGGCCAAGGCGAGAGGATTGCCTGAGCCCAGGGGTTTGAGACCAGCTTGGACAACTTGGCTAGACCCTGTCTCTACAATTAATCAAAAAATTATCTGGGCATGGTAGTGTGCGCCTATGGTTCTAGCTACTTGGAAGGCTGAGGTGGAAGGATCGCCTGAATCCAGCAGGTCAAGGCTGTTGTGGCCGTGAGTGTGCCACTGCACCCCAGCCTGGGAGACAGAGTGAGACTCTGACTCAAAAAAAAGGGGGCGGGACAACCCCTTCAGGTCCCCTCCCACCATGGGAGCTTCTCTGTCCTCTAAATAAATCCTGCTTTCTCACTTAAAAAAAAAATGAAGACAGAGAAAACTAAGCTCTGATTGAAGGACTTGCAGAGAGAGCATCTAAGAGTGCAGGGGCAACCTAGTAATGCAACCATCGGACTATTCTAGATTGAGATGACTTCCAGTTTAATGCCTACTTCGTAACCTGTGGGATGCACAAAAGCAATGATGCCCACTATTACTCTACACAGGTTTGATTAGTATGCTGAAGCACATTTGAACCAACAACTCATGGTATCATTAGAGAATGGTTGATTTCCAACCAATCTGAACTAAATAATGCACCCAAATGTGAAAGGGACTCCTAGGTGTCTCTGCATACCTACTCTCCCCTTTCACGTACTAATGAAGTTACTGGCTTAGCACAAGACTCCTTCCCTTGTACCTAGAGGTAATATGGTCACCCCAAATCTGAGAGGACTTGTGTGTAATTTTTTTTTTTTTTAGTCAGAGTCTCACTCTGTCCCCCACGCTGGAGGGCAGTGACATGATCTCACTACCACAGCCTTAACATTGTAGACTCTGGCAGTCCTTCTGCCTCAACCTTCAAGTAGCAAAGACCACTAAACCCAGCTAATTTCTTGATCTATTGAAGAGACAAGGTCTCACTATGTTGCCCAGGCTGTCTCAAACTCCTGAGCTCAGGCAATCTTCTCACCTCAGACTCCAAGTGTTGGGAGTACAGGCATGAGCCACCGTGCCTGGCCCATGTAATGACTTTTTATCTATTCCAAAGAAGTCACCCGAAGGTTCAGCAGGGAAAGATATTTCTTTATTAAAACTTACGGGAGTTAGGTACATATGTGGTCATCGTATAGGTAAAGTTTGGGTCTTCCTTTGGGCCTCACTTCGCCTGGTGTGAGATGCACCTAGCCCTGAATTGTACCCCACATTAAAAAAATTACGGGAGGCACCCTAAGTGCCTGGTCCATGAAGAAAATTTTAGTAGCTGGTCCACGAAGAAAAATTTGCACCTGGGGACAGTACAGCAAGCGGTTTTATAATCAAGCAAGTTAATTATTCAAATTGTTCTACATTGTGTATAATTACATTGATTTAGGGTGATGCTTACACTGCTTTCAGTCTTGCTGGATCACCAGCATCCCAGGACTCATCACTGGGAATATGCATATCCTTCAGAGACCAGCCTCGGCCAGAGACTTATCCCTGAGAGAAGGAGCAGAAAAAAGCCAGTGATAGGGAGAAAAGAGTCTATGTCCGGACAATACCTTAAACCAGATATGGTCAATGACCAATACAGGCCAATGGTTTTAAAAATGGAAGTGAGATGTACGATTTCTTGCTTTGTTCTTCATGTTTTCCTTTCACAGACAAAGGCATGACCTTCTCTCTTGCCCGGTTGTCTTTTCTGAAAGCTGGAATGCAGACATGATGGAGTAGCCAACTTAAGGAAACTGTGTTTTGAGGATGGCAGAACACAAGAAAGGGTAACCTGGATCCTTAATGATTATGCAACCTCCATGCTAGCCCTGGGTTGCCTTCCCAGATTTGAATAGGAGCGAGAGATAACCTACTAGCATTATAAAGCCATAGTGGGTTTGGATCTCTCTCTTACAGCAGTCAAACTATGTCCTAACCCATCATCTTACATCTGAGGATTAGATGGATGGAAACTGTGGTTATTTCTTTTGTGCAAGAGAAAACAGTGGCTTTTTTGCATTTCTTTTGCAACACATATCCCATGGGCATCCCTGTGGTAATTTTAACAAAAAACAGTAGATTTTCATGTAATGCTATTGCCATGTAATTTGATTTCTGTCGTAGGCAGGCAGCCAGCTGCCAATAGTCAATGATGTTCTTGTTCCTCTGTGATGAATTAGATGACACTGTGGCTTCATCTTCACATGTTGACATGTCCTTGTTCCAAACTAGACTGACTCCTGGACTTAGCAGGGAACACAAAATGCATCTGAAAGGGCAGAACGAGAGTGGGAAGACATTTTTCATCCTGTTCTTAAACCCTGACACAATGATGAGAAAGTAGAAGCTGTGCTTTTGGAGAAATGCCCACTTTAGGTAAAATTAACTTGCCGACTTTGTCTTTTCAGAAACAGACTTGGTACCAAGTATCAGAGGTATCTCATAGCGACAATCAAGCTTGCCTAGAGTAAAGGGAATTTACAAGGCCGAAGACATCATGCATTGGTCAAGGATTGTAAAAGTCATGAAACTTGTCATCACAAAAGTTATAACCACTCAGAGGAGAGCAGGTGGGGATTCAATCTTCCAGTAAATTGGGCACTATCTACAGGGAAGCCAAGGAAAGCTGGGAATGCATAGGAGATAAGGAGAAGTACACCCTTCATTAACTCTAAGGAATGTCATTCAGTTCGGGAAGGTGCAGAATTAGAATCCTTGTCACGCCCTTCTCTAGGGGCTATGATAATGTGGGCGGGTCTCTGTGTCACAGGTTCTCCAAGACATTCACCGGTGGTCGATAAGGATGTTGTGGCAGTCATGTCTACCTGGTTGCAACATCTCCAAGGAAAAGGATTTAAGCCATGGCTTTGGGGCGCTACGACACCACATTCACCTAGAGTGTAGGCCCACTCCCTGTCTGTGGGGGGGGGGGGGTGAAGCTTTCTTAAATAAATCTTATCTTCTTTTACCTCTGTGTGTTGCAATTCTTTGCATCTGCTCGGATCCCTGGGTTGCCTGCATGGCACCTCCGGCACGCCGACTCTGGCGGTGGTGCACCTCCCTGCGCTCCTCTCTGCTGCACCTTTCTCTCTCTATCCATTCACCCTCACCCTATCTGGACCCTAACAGCATCATGTGCAGGGTGTACTGTTTTGTGCTGGCAAGTACTTTAGTTGGCTAAGAGGAAATTTCTAGAAGGAAAATTATTAGGCTGGTGGGCTGGTGCCATGGGAATAAAGCAAAGAATTTCCTAGAAGGTAGAGAGGAAGAAAACGTTTATAATCCACTCTCCATGGGCAGAAAGAGGTTGAACGCTCAAAGGCAAACATGGCAGGGAATGCTTGAGGATGAATGTTTGTAAAGCTTCTTTTGGGGGGTGTGGGGTAGGCAAGGATTCACAGGAACTGACGTCATGGTGATGGGGTCTACTTCTTGTATCTCTGACAACAGGAGAGATGAGTGGGTCAATCATGAGCACGTAGACAAAATAGCTGGATGGGTGGGTCATCACGGTTGGTTAATCACATAGACAGAAGGGCTGGGATGGTAGCTGGAAGACAAATTCTTGGGAGATGTTAATCTTAAGGTCTAGTGACTCACCCAGGGTTCTGAGAAATAATTGTTGTCATGTATGAGCTCAAGGAGGCCAGAGAAACTCTCTTTTGGGCTCTGTCCTTTCAAAAACATAGGTTGAATTTAAGCGAGTCTTAAAAATCTTTTTTCAAATGTCTTAAATTTTGACTTTCTAAGCCAGCGTACTGTCGTATAGACAAGCAAGGAAAGTAGTCATCTATTAGAAGGATTTTCCACTCAGAATTTCAGCTTTATGGAATTTTAGAAAAATGATGAAGCATGTTTATGTGCCCAGAGTGATGCTAAGGGCTTTGTTTGCATTACATCATATAATCCTCACGACATGAGATAAACAGTACCATTAGGATCCACATTTTGCAGGTGATGAAATTGACACTTATAGAGGTTTTTTTTTTTTTTTTTTGAGTCAGAGTCTCACTCTGTTGCCCAGGTTGGAGTATAGTGGCATGCTCACGGCCACCCCAGCGTCGACCTGCTGGGCTGCAGCAATCCTTCCACCTCAGCCTTCCAAGTAGCTGGAACCACAGGCGCATGCTACCACACCTGGCTGATTTTTTAATTTATTGTAGAGATGAGGTCTCACCATGTTGCCCAGGCTAATCTCGAACCTGTGGGCTCAGGCAATCTTCCTCGCCTTGGCCTCCCGAAGTACTGGGATTACAGACTTGAGCCACCACGTCTGGCCAGAGAGGTTTTTAACAGGCAAAGTTTACACCTCTATAAGTGGCACAGACATGGCTTGAATCCTAGCCTGATTTCTAGACCTTCGGCTGTTAACCTGACTCTATATTGCATATTGACAGAAATGCTTAAAATCTATGGACATTTTGATGGTGTTCCTGATAACTTTTTTCTCTGGTCTGGTCCTCATTACACAATTTTTACCTGGCACTTATGTCTTGGTGTTAATGTAAAGAAGTTCACAGGCAAGAAGCTGGAAAAAAGTGCTGAAAGTAAAATGAGTACATCAATATTGTCAACACACAGAAATATTTGACTTTGGTTTGGTTATGATAGTGGAGGGATGTTGGTAGCAGTGACAGGAAGATTTTACTAGCAATTAACCTCTTAATATAACGAAATGACCCCACACTATAGCAATGAAGTTAATTTTTTCTAAACAAATATATTCACAGTTGGACATTGCGTCTTTACTTCTGTTCATCTCCTACTGATCTGAACACCTTTAGAACTAATTTAAAATGAGACTTCAGGCCAGGTGTGGTGGCTCATGCTTATAATTCCAGCACTTTGGGAGACCATCATGGGAAGATCACTTGAAGCCAGGATGTTGAGACCAGTTTGGGCAATGTGACAATACGCTGTTTCTATAGTCCCTATAAAAAAAAAATTAGTTGGGCTTGGTGGCATGCGCCTATAGTCCCAGCTACTCTGGAGGCTGAGGTGTGAGGCTCACTTGAGCCCAGGAGTTCAAGGTTGTAGTGAACTAAGATCGCACTACTACATTGCAGCCTGGGTGACACAGTAAGACCCTGTCTCTAAAAGAAACATACATTAAAAAAACAATAAAAAGAGCCTTCAGAGTTCATGCAAATCAAATGTTCTTTATGGATCAAATACGGCACTGGCCCTTTGAGGGTACCTTTTTTGGCAAAATGTCATTTAGAAATAAAACTAGTGAAAAATGTGAATGTATGAGCTGGAGAATTTAATCTGACTTCCTCAATGAAACTTGGCTGTAAATTGCTAGCAAAATCTTCCTGTTCCTGTTACCAACATCCCTCCGCTATCACAACCAAGCCAAAGCCAAACATTTCTGTGTGTTGAAACTTAGATGTAAACTTAGATTAAATCTTTTTTTTTTTTTTTTTTGAGTTGGAATCTCACTCTGTCGCCCAGACTGGAGTGCAGTGGCCGCTCCCAGCCACCACAGCCTCGACCTGCTGGGCTCCGGAGATCCTTCCGCCTCAGCCTTCCAAGTAGCTGGAATTACAGGCGCGTGCTACCACGCCCGGCTATTTTTTTTGATTTAATGTAAAGATGAGGTCTCGCTTGCCCAGGCGGGTCTCGAACCCGCGGGCTCAGGCAATCCACTCATCTCAGCCTCCCAAAGCGCGGGATTACAGGCTGAGCCACCGAGCCTGGCTAGACTAAATCTTATGCTGTGAGTGACTTGAGGGTACAGTTTTGAAAATATTTTCATCACGAAAGTACCATCGGAATAATTGTGGTTTTCTGGTAATGACTTTAAAGGAACCGTGGGGATACAATGAACCTCTGGGATCCTTATCTTAAAAAAGTAACAAAATGAGTTCAGAGACAGTATAACCGAAGATACTGAGGGCGTCCTCTCTGGTTAAAAATTTTCCAGCAATCCAATTGCTCATCTATTTATGGTTCAATCAGTCTCTGAATAACTAGAGAAATTCCTCCCCTTTCCCTATTTTAGACTTAAGCAACAAATTCAGCATTTCTCATTTTGTGTCTCCTAAGGGGTTACTGGTCTTCCTGTTTAATTCTCCTATGTCCTGGGAAACGTGCGATTTGAAATCTAGTGATAAAGAGACGTGACAGACATCTGAAGAGGTGATAGAAAGCTTCCAAAGGGCAGTCTGCAAGACTTATGTTCATCTCATTCCAAGTATGTGACATCGGTGCTGAACCCATGTTGATATCCAAGACCAACAGATGGACAGCTGAAG
Organism: Tarsius wallacei; assembly: GCA_963574415.1. Lineage (NCBI taxonomy): Eukaryota > Metazoa > Chordata > Mammalia > Primates > Tarsiidae > Tarsius > Tarsius wallacei. The sequence continues at coordinate 9,813 of CAUYQG010187134.1, forward strand.
AGAATGGTCTCTGATAAGAATGCAGTTCTTGCCTTCAGCTATCTGCATGCTGAAGTTTGTAGATAAGCACTCTATAAACTGTAACATGAACACCCCATCTTCCAGTTTTATAGGGAAGTTGGCTTACACCAGTTGCACAGATAACAGGTTTTCAAGTAGGAGAGAAATGGTTAAAAAAAAAAAAATAAAAGAAAAATGCTGTTTTTCTTCCAGAGCTTGATGCTATGCAAAGGGAACGGGCAAAGACAATGACAGTGGTCACTGAAATCATCTCCAGTTCCTGTAAGTCACTTTCCCTAAGGATGAGAACCAACTGTGCAAACCCTTTCCAAGCCACATGGCAGTGTCATGTTTAGACCATTAATCACAGTCCCTAACACTGGAGGATCCTCTCATGGATGGCGTTACTTCCTGAGCCAGGCTCCTCACTATCAGTAGGATTTATGCCTCATTATTCTCTGGCTAAGGGATTCCTCAGATTTCATAAGGTTTTCTTTTCCAGCAGGATGAGGAGGAAGAGGACCACTCCCATTCTGAGTTGTGCTTTGTTTTTGTCTTTGAATGGTGAGTGATCTATGTTCTTCTTTCTCTTTAGCCGTCATCATAATTGATGGGCTTCTAGATTTAATGGTTCAATGAAGACTCTATCAACACAACACCAACTGATGGATTGAACTTTGTCCTTGAAAAAAGTAGTTAACTCAGTGTGGGAAAACATCAATCCAATTGTGGTCAATTGACTAGAACCTGTCAGAAAAACATTTGAACTGGGAACACATAACCCAGGGAACCTGCTCCTACAGTGTTATGTCCTATAGTGTTATGGAAAGGAAATCTGGAATCTTTCCAAAATATTTCCTTGACTTGATACCTCCTTCACAAACCCCTGTGGCATAGCAATTCCAGTCCTGTTTCTGCCAAGTCAGATGTTCTTGTAACCGTCCACCAGTGAACTTAGCTTTCAGGCTAAGTAAAATGTGAGTTCAAGAGCTCAGTCATAATAGCCCCTTTTAACGAAAGCCTGGTCAGCCATGCCCTTTCTCTTAATATCACAGATCACCTAACCTTAGGGAACCATTAGATTGGAAAAGCAAGATGATTTGAAAACCAACACAAACACCATAGCAGACACTATAGGTATCCTATCAACTTATCATTTCCTCAGGTTTCATTAGAAATGGAACCCCAAGGTGGTTGAGGTACGAGGTTGCTATGTTCTTGGTGGGTCCCCTCCAGGAGTGAATGTTGGCTTGACAAGTCCACTTCCCTTGCTCAGCCCAGGTTGAGTATGGGCTTGGGACATACCTTTAGTCAATAAGACATGAGAGGGAATCTGCTAGAAAGATTTTGAGAACGTTTTTTCTACCCTGATAAAAATGGATACAAGAAGAACAATGGTCCTCTTCTGCCTCTAGATAAATCCGTGAGGAAGGTGACTTTGGAAGCTTCTGAAACCATCTGTGGGGGGAGGAGGGTGGGATAAGGTGCTAGCAAACTGAGAAGAGCAGAGGAGAAAGTACAAAGACCAAACCCTTAAAGATATCACTGAAGTGCTGAATTATCCTGGAACCTCCTTGCCTTTGGATTTTTTGTTATGAGGGATAACACATCTCTTACTGTTTAATGTACCCTTAGTTAAGCCTTGTGTACTTGCAGCTGAAAAGCATTTTAACAGAAGCACAAAGCCAGGGTAGTATGACAAACAGGAGCATCAAGTCATAGGCTCTGAAACCTTGAGCCAATCCGTCTTCTCAGCTCTGGTAGGATTTGAAGCCCCGTCAAGAAAAAAAAAAATTAAATTCTGGATTAAAAATATTAGAAATCAGGAGAGAGGCTCTCTAACACACAAGGAAATTAAATCTAAAACTTAATGTAAAGGCAAAAATGATATTGATGCTCACTAGCAGGATGGAAATAAGGTACACACACTACGCTAAGTAAACGAGACCAGATGTAAAAGACACACATGGTTGTATTCATATGAAATGTCCAAAGTAGGCAAGTCCAGAGAGACAGGAAATATTTGTCAGGAGCTGGATGGAGTGGGGAAATGGGAGTGACTGATGCATGGACGGAGGGTCTCTTTTTGGCTTGATGAAAATGTTTTGGAACTGGATGGTGGTGATGGCTATACCACACTGTGAATGTACTACATTTCAATGACTTGTACACTTAAAATGGTTAAATGGCATATTTTATATTATGTATATTTTAGCACAATTTAAAAAATTGAAATAGGCATAGCATGGCAATGTCATGACAGGGAGAAGCATTCCTTTTCATGAACTAAATTCAGCATCAACTTTTGAAAATTTTTAATCTTTAAAATTTAAAATATCTGATTCCCCCCGGCCCCACTTTTTAAGATATAAGAAATGGTGGCTACTTACAAAATATTTTGTTGACTAATGGATGATTTTTAATTTTTAAAAAAATTTTACTGAAGTAAATTTTTTAAAGACAAGGTATCATTTGTTTTTGGCAATTGTCTAGCTATTATGCCCCATGGGCTACCATTCTGTTATGAAACATTTATTAGGTCCCTAGATATTCCAGGACTGACCTTGGCACTGGAAGTATGAAGCCCTTAAGTTGCTAAAGAAAAATCTTGTCTGGAAATGAACATTTTGATTCTGTAGAAAAACCTGTTTCTTGGACAAAAGCCATTCTTATACAAATGGGAAGATTTGTCAGCTCATGATGGAATAAGGTAAAATCGTTAGCTCTAATTGAAGGTAAATATGAAATTTTGGTCGATATGTTCAGGCTCCAGAGAAACTGCAGACCAACGTTGTCACTATTTAGGATAAAAGTATATTTTAAATTTCAATTCAATATGACTGTTCAATATAGAAACAGTCTGAGATGCTTAATAAAAATAACTTATTCTTTCACATATATGTGACAATAGCAACAGCAGTGGCAATGTCCCTGATACATTGGGGATTGCAGCTGATAGCTAAGTTATTGAAAATACTAAGATATTGTTCATTTATTTAAGTGAGATGAATTATATATTTAAAGCAGTTACTGCGTCTTGTTTTTCAGTGAGGATTAGTAATTTTATTTCTCCAAGACATTTTTTGAGGAACACAATAGACATTGGCCAAAGTAAGTCAATAAGTGATAGAAAACTTGCTTGGAGAAGTTGGTCTTCCAAGTTGAGCTGGAAACATGAGTCACTTTTATTTCATAATCTTCAAGTACGTATGGTACTTGGTTTTAACATCACATTTCTCGGAGTGTTTTAGGAAAATGGAAACCCCCAGTTTTTTTTTTTTATGTGAATATAGTACATTCACAGTGTGGTATAACCATCATAAAATTTTTTTTATTTTTTATAATCTAAAATAATCATTTAGATTGAAAAAGCTTATTTCTAGTCAAATTCTAGTTAAAATGGCAGGAGAAACTTGTGGCTTGAATTTAAAAGTGCCCTTTTTTTTCTGCCCTTGGAATAGCGCCTAATCCCTTTTTTTTTAGTTTTCTTTATTTTATTTTATTATTTTTTAAATAGGTATTTGGGGTACAGGTCATGATTAGCTACACCACAAGCAGGCTTCGTGCAGGGGAAGTTTGGGCCTCTAACTGGTCCTCACTTCCTCTGGTTTAGGACCAAGTATCCTTTGGGATGCTACGTGCCCCTTCCTCCCTCTCTTCCTTCACTGGCAGAGTCCATCGACTGCCAATCCCTTCCTTGTGTGAATGTGATTAACATTCATGTTCCGCTTATGAATGAGAACACTAGGTATTCAGTTTTTGTTTCTGTGGCAGATTAAGTATGATGGTCTCCAACTTCATCCAATTTGCTGCAGATTCTACTATTTTGTTTTTCTTTATGATGGTGTAATACTCCATTGTGTATATGTACCATATTTTCTTTATCCAGTCCACATTTGATGAGCAGTGGGGTTGGTTCCATGTTATTGCTATTGTGAATAGTGTGGCTATGAACATGCATGTTCAGGTGTCTTTTTGGTAGAATGATTTATGTTCTTCCAGGTATATTCCCACAAGAGGTATTGCTGGATCATATGGAAGGTCAATTTTTATTTCTTTTAGGAATCGCTGCACTGCTTTCCATAGGGTTTGAACTAGCCTGCACTACCACCAATAGTATGGAAGTGTTCCCTTTTCTCTGCACCCTTGCCAGCGTCTGTTGTTTTTTGATTTATTGATGAGAGCCATCCTTACTGGAGTTAGGTGGTATCTCACTGTGGTTTTGATTTGCATTTCTCTGCTAATTAGTGAAGCTGAACATTTTTTCATATATATGTTGACTGCATATCTTCTTTTGAGAAGTGTCTAATTTCATGTCTTTTGTCCACTTCTTGATAGGATTGTTTGTTTTTTTCCTTTCTCCTCATTTGAGTTCCTTGTAGATCCTGGATATTAGGCCTTTGTCAGATACATAATTAGCAAGTATTTTTTCCCATTGAGTGGGTCATCTCCCCGCTGTCTTGATGGTGTATTTTGCTATGTAAAAACTTTTTGGTTTGATAAGGCCCCACTTGTCTACGATCTTATTTTTTATGGTGTCTCATGGATCATCCACCATGACCAAGTGGGCTTCGTCCCTGGGATGCAGGGATAGTTCAACATTCACAAGACCATAAATGTAATTCAGCACATCAAGAGATGTCAAACAAAGCACCATATGATTATTAGATGCAGAAAAAGCATTTGACAAAATCCAGCATCCCTTCTTGATAAAAACTCTTGAGCACCTAGGAGTAGAAGCAACATTCCTCAAAACAGTAAGAGCCATCTATGATAAACCTAAACCAACATTTTGCTCAATGGGCAGAAATTGGAAGCATTCCCCCTGAGAACAGGAACTAGACAATGTGGCCCTTTCTCACCCCTCCTGTTCAACATAGTACTGGAAGTCCTAGCCAGAGCAATCAGGCAAAAGAAAGAAATCAGGGGTATCCAAATAGGAAAAGAGGAAGTCAAGCTCTCCTTCTTTGATCCTATATCTTGACACCCTAGAGAATCTGTCAAAAGCCTCTTTGCACTGATAACCAACTTAGGTAAAGTCTCAGGGCACAAAATCCATGTGCAAAAGACTGTCATATGTCTATACACCAGCAGCAAGCAGACAGAATGCCAAATAATAAAAAGCATAATCCCATTCACAATAGTCACGAAAAATAAAAAATAAAAAAATGAAATACCTTGGCATCCACTTAACCAGAGAAGTGAAAGACCTTTACAATGAGAACCACCAAATGCTGTTCAAAGTTACGTTTTTTTAAAATTTACACCATTAGGCTTAGTTGCAGGACTCATCTCACTATCCACCCTTTGAGGAGAGATGAGAATAACCAGTGGCACAACTCCCTGACACTGCCTAGAGCCAGCCCACTTTTGAAAGCCACCAAATATCTCTGGGTTGTGTGTGTGTGTGGTAGTAGTGGTGGTGAGGTGGGTGGTGCTGCGTGGGTCTCATGCACCTCACAGGTCTCATTTACCTAGACAATGATTTTTTAAAACTCAACCTAGATAGTCCCCTTGGCTCTTTTGTTCAGGGGAGGCAGTGGTTTTCAAGGCATTAGCCTAACTCTGTCTTCCTTTGCCTGGCAAAGAATAAATCTCTTTTTCTCCCAGCTTACGACTTCTCATACTCAGTTGGTCCT
>CAUYQG010187135.1:0-24247 GCA_963574415.1 Tarsius wallacei
GTATAGAGAAGTTATGTTTACATTATACTGCAGTATACTATTAAGTGTGCAATAGCATTATGTCTAAAAAACAATGTACATATTTTAATCAAAAAACAATTTATTCCTTAAAAAATACTAACAATGGCCAGGTTTGGTGGCTCAGCCCATAATCCCAGCACTTTGGGAGACTGAGTGGATTGCCGGAGACCGTGGATTCGAGACCAGCCCAGGCAACTTGGCAAGACCTTGTCTCTACAATAAATCAAAAATTAGCTGGGCGTGGTAGTGCGTGCCTGTAGTTCTCGCTACTTGGAAGGCTGAGGTGGAAAGATCACCATTGTCCAGCAGGTCAACACTGGGGTGGCCATGAGTGTGCAACAGAACTCCAGCCTGGGCGACAGAGTGTGACTCCAACCCCCCTCAAAAAAAATACTAACGATCATTTGAGCCTTCAGCAAGTTGTCATTTTTTTGCTGGTCCAGGGTCTTGCCTGGATGTTGATGGCTGCTGATGGGCTGATGGTTACTGAAGGTTGGCGGGGGAGGGCTGTGGCCATTTCTTCAAATAAGACAACAATGAAGTTTGCTACATTGGTTGACACTTCCTTTCATCAAAGATATCTCTGTAGCATGTGATTCAGTTTGAGAGCATTTTTTTTTTTTGAGTTGAAGTCTCACTCTGTTGCCCAGGCAGTAGTGCGGTGACATGCTCACAGCTGCCGCAGTCTCGACCTGCTGGGCTCTGGCAATCCTTCCACCTCAACCTTCCAAGTAGCCAGAACCACAGACTTGTGCTACCACACCTGGCTAATTTTTTGATTTATTGTAGAGTCAAGGTCTTGCCAAGTTGCCCAGGCTGGTCTCAAACCCCTGAGTTCAGGCAATCCTCTCACCTCGGCCTCCCAAAGTGCTGGGATTACAGGCTTGAGCCACTAGGCTCAGCAGTTTGAAAGCATTTCACCCACAGTGGAACTTCTTTCAAAATTGGAGTCAATCTTCTCCAACTCTGCCACTGCTTTATCAACTAAGTTTATAGAATATTCTAAATCCTCTATTTCATTTCAACAGTGTTTACAGCAAGGTCACCAGGAGTAGATTCCATCTCAAGAACATGTTTTTTGCTCATCCATAAGAAGCAACTCCCCATCCACTCAAGTTTTATCATGAGATTGCAGCAATTCAGTCACATCTTTTGGCTTCACTTCTAATTCTAGGTCTCTGGATATTTCTACCACATCTGTAGTTACTTCCTCCTCTGAAGTCCTGAACGCCTCAAAGTTATCCATGAGGGTTGGAATCAACTTCTTCCAAAGTCTTGCTCATGTTAAACACTTTATCTCTTCATGATTTCATGAATCATGAATGTTCTTGATGGTATCTAGAATGATAATTTTTTTCCAAAATGTTTTCAATTTACTTTGCTAGATTCATTAGAAAAATTAGTGTCTATGGCAGCTACACCCTTATGAAATGCATTTCTTAATTAATAAGACTTGAAAGTCAAAATTACTTTTTGATTCATGGACAACAGAATGAATACTGTGTTCACAAGCATTAAAAACATCAATCTCCTGTACATCTCCATCAGAGCTCTTGATTGACCAGGTGCATTGTCAGTGAACAGTAATATTTGGAAAGGAATCTCTTTTTCTGAGCAGTAGGTCTTGACAATAGGCTTAAAATATTCAGTAAACCATATTGTAAACAGATGTCACCCAGGCATTGTTGTCCCATTTCTAAAACACAGGTAGAGAAGATTTAGCAGAATTCTTTTCTGTATTACTTTTTTTTTTTCCTTTTTTGAGTTGGAGTCTCATACTATTGCCCAGGCTGGAGTGCAGTGGCACACTCATGCCACCCCAGCGTCAACCCGCTGAGCTCTGGTAAATCCTTCTACCTCAGTTTTCTAAGTAGCCAGAACTACAGGTGTGCTCTACCACGCCTGGCTAATTTTTGATTTATTGCAGAGACGAGGTCTTGCCAAGTTGCCCAGGCTTGTCTCGAACCCATGGGCTCAGGCAATCCACTCACCTTAGCCTCCTAAAGTGCTGGAATTACAGGCAGAGCCACCAAACCCGGCCTCTTTTTTCTTTTAAAGATGTGGGGTACAAGTCAGGATTGGGTACATGAGTGGTTTACGCACAGGTGAAGTTTAGGCCTCTCATTGGACCTCACTTCCCCATTTAGCAGAATTCTTAAGGGTCCTAAAGTTTCTGGAATGATAAATGAGCATTGACTGCAACTTAAAGTCACCAGCATCATTAGCCTCTAGCCAGAATGTCAGTGTGCCTTTTGAAGCTCTCAAGAGAGGCATTGACTTCTCCTCTCTAGCTATCAAAGTCCTAGATGACATCTTCTTCCATTAGAAGGTGTTTCATCCACATTGAAAATCTTGGTCAGTCTCAGTGGCTCATCCTGTATTCCCACTTTGGAAGGCTGAGGTGAGTGGGTTGCCTGAGCCTGTGGGTTTGAGACCAGCCCGGGCACCTTGGTGAGACCTCATCTCTACAATTAAAAAAAAAAAATAGCCAGGCATGGTAGCATGTGCCTGCAGTTCCTGCTACTTGAAAGGCTGAGGCAGAAGGATCACCAGAGCCCACCAGGTCAACGCTGGGGTGGCCGTGAGTGTGCCACTGCACTCCAACCTGGGCTACAGAGTGAGACTCCAACTCAAAAAAAAAAAAAAAGAAAAGAAAAAGAAAAAAAGAAAATCTTGTGTTTAGTATAGCCACTTTCATTAATGATCTTGGCTAAATCTTCTGGATAACTTGCCACAGGTTCTCCATCAGCACTTGCAGCTTTACCATGTACTTTTATATTCTGGAGGGAGCTTCTTTCCTTAATCCTCCTGAACCAAACCCTGCTAGCTCCAAACTTTTCTTCCTCACCTCTTTATAGAATTGAAGCACCCTAGGACCTTCCTCTGGATTAGTGTTTGGTTTAAGGGAATGTGGTGGCTGGTTTGATCTTTTATCCAGATCACTCAAACGTTCTCCATATTGGCAATAAGACTACTTCACTTTCTTATCATTTGTGTGTTCACTGGAGCAGCACCTTTAATTCCCTCAATAATTTTTCCTTTGTATTCATAGCTTAGCTAACTAGTGCAAGAGGTCTATCTCAGCTTTTAACATGCCTTCCTCACTAAGTTTAGGCATTTCTAGCTTTTGATTGAAAGTGAGATATGTGTGATTTTATTGTTTGAACATTTAGAGAATTTTGTAGGGTTTTTACTTGGCCTAACTTCAATACTGTCGTGTTTTAGGGGGTAGGGAGACCTGAGAAGTGGTAGTGAGATGAGGGAATGGCTGGTGAGTGGAGCAGTCAGAACACAAACATTTAACAATTAAGTTTGCTGTCTTATATGGGCATGGTGCATGTTGTCCCCAAGAATTATAATAGTAGTATCAAAGATCTCTAAACACAGGTCATCATAATAGATATAATAATAATGCAAACTTGGAGGAATTGCAAGAATTACCAAGATGTGACAGGGACATGAAGTGAACACACTGTTGGAAAAATGGTGCCAACAGACTTGCTTGACACAGGGTTGGTATAAACCTTCAATCTGTAGAAAACATAGTATCTGCATTTAAGAAACTATTCTAAACTTATTGACTAACCACATTGCTCTTGTAATCTTAGAAACTTCTCTTATTGTCAAATTTTCAATGAAATTTGAGTCTTCTCATAAAGATTATTTGAGGATTGTTTTGTGAGCCAATAATATATTTAGAGAAGGATTATCGATTCAAAATTATTTTGGCTGATCTAAAAATTTTCTTCGCATAACCCCCTTTGCTTGTCTAAGATTTCTTTTTACCACCTTACTGAGGATCTTTTTTTTTATACCCCAAAGCAGAATGCCTGACCTTAAAAGAAGAACCTTGCATTTGCTACACATTGTACAGATTAAACTAACAATCTCATATGAGGAAATGGTATGCAAAACAGAAATCTCTTCTTTATCAAGGTAAATAAAACAGGATTTTAAAAAAGAAATCTTTGGCTGTCAAAGTTACCAATTGCATTTAGATTTCTGTACCCATTTTACTGTTCTCGACTCTAAACTGCCCATGAGAGTTGATGCTGGGATATGGAGGGATAATGAACGCTTTTCTTCTTGTCCAAAGTGTCCAATCAAGGCTGTTAACCGTCAAAGAGACAGTAACTCCAAGCTATAAAACTATCACCCCCTGAGTATATTCTATGCTTAGTTTTGTCCAGATTTATTACCATGTAGCAAATCCAGGTGCTGTTTATAGCTACGTTTTGCAAGGAATTTTCCATTTAGCAAACAGCGTTCCACATGGGCAATTCTTGATTTTTAAAAGCCTATTTAACTTTAGAATTACTAAACTTTAATACTGCAGTATTAGTCAGGCTTATGGGAACTGCAAAAAAGGAAGTCTCATTTTTCTCTTGTTTCCTTGGAAACAGGCAGTTTTGAAATAAAAAAACTTCTCAATGCCCTTTTAGTATCTTTTTAAAATGACCACTTTCCATACCTCATCAACAAGGGTACCTGCATAATCAACGTGTGTACACCTAACCCTGAATTGTACCCCACATCTTTATAATAATTTTAAAAAGATAAAAAAATAAAAAAAAAAAACGACCACTTCCTAGTCCACCCAGATAAACAGTGCAGTATCTTCTTCCTGCCCTAAATGTCCTCTGAAGGACTCTTCCGTGGCCCATCCTACTCTCCAGGCACTCTCTGTTCCTGATTGTTCTACCTCTCCTCCCCCAGTCTATACTAGAATTTCTGCCCCCCAGCCTTCCTGTGAGTATTACAAGGTATTATGAGGAATTAATTCAATTTGATTGACTTAGTTTGAATTCTGTATCTGTGAGTACTGAAACTTTCTTCAGTTTCAAGTTGTTTACATTATTCAAGGAGAATGCTTGTTACCTAATAAGAACAGCTAATTGGAAGAATTTCATTCAGGACAGCAAAATGAAATGAAATATAAAGCTTCTACCAGAAAATGAAGGGGTTAAGCTGAATGACTTTTAATGTCCCCTTTAGCCTTGCTGCTTTTAACTTTATGACTTAATAAGGATTGTATAAAGGGAAGGACATTTTTGGCCACAGGCTGTCAGGTTCCTGTTCTTTGTTTCTATAGCTTTTTTCCTCCCACACCTTGATTACACACCTGGACCAATCTGAACTTTAGACTGGAACATGTAATAAACTCTAAACTCATAGAAATATAATGAGTCATGTATGTAAGTTAAAATTTTTTAGTAGCCACATTTAAAAAAATAAAGGTAAAATTCATTTTAATAATATATTTTATTTAGGTCAGGCACAGAGGCTTATGCCTGTAATCCTAGCACTTTGGGAGGCCGACGTGAGAGAAGCTCTTAAATCCAGGAGTTCCAGGCAGCAGTGAACTATGACTGTGCCACTGAACTCCAGCCTGGGTGATACAGCCAGACCCTGTCTCAAGAAAGTAAAATATATACAGTGTATTTAACTCAATATATCCAAAATATTCAACATGTAGTCAATATTAAAATTATTAGTAAACATTTAACATTATTATTTTCATAGTTTTTAAAATCCAGTGTATGTTTTGTCACAGCACATCTCAATTCGGACTAGCTATATTTCATATGCTTAATAGCCACATGTGGCTAGTAATTACTATATTGGGCAGTGTAGTTCTAGAATATAACTCTTCACCTTGGCTGCACATTAGAACTGTTTGGGGACTTTTTAAAAGTCCTTATGTTCAAGGCAAACCCCAGACTCATTAAATTAGAATCTATTGTGGTAGAACACAGCCTGATGATTTTTTTTTTTACAGCTATCCATGTGATCAGTGATTGAGTCCACTGTAGACTACTGTTTCTCAACTTTTGTTTACAACACTTTGGATAGTTCTGTATAAGAGTATCATCTAGGCTCTGCCCACAGAGATTATGACTGTAATTGGTTTAGAATAGCTAGGCAAAGGTATTTATTTAAACTTCTCCAAGTGATTTCAACATACTAACTGGGTAGAGACACATGGCTGATACTTTTGAACTCAGTACCCTATCAGTTCCTTTCTCTTCGAGCTTCCTGATCAGTTGGTGACAGGCTTCTACCTTGTTTCCAAGACACATTTTCCACACTATTCCCTCAGCCTTCTACCTGGAGCCTTGGTTTTGTTTCTCTACCTAGGATCCTACTTAATACTTAGCTAGCATTCCATTTCCATGGGACTCTTGTCTTTTGCCTTGCTAGTTTCTCTCTCAGGCACTGGAATTCTTTCCCAAGGTCCCATTTTGTGAATGAGTCACCACCTTCTGACATATTTCCCGTTAGCAGCTGTCTGCCTGCCAGGATTCTGAGACATGACCCTTCCCTGGTTCCATATTATTATGGCTGGTTGCTCACTGGACACGTTCTCAGACTACAATAGACTTCCCCATCCGCAGGGTTTTGCCTCTACTACCACCTACTGTCTGTCTCTGTCTACACCAGTATCCCTAGACTCCCTCCACTGGTTTATCACCTGTATGCATATGCCCCATCCCAAGATTATATTCAGGTAATATATTTTCTCTGCCCCATTGTGATGCAGGTCTTTCCAAATTCCATGAGAAGCCTTTTTTTTTTTTTTTTTTTTTGAGTTGGAGTCTCATTTTGTTGCACAGGTTGGAGTGCCATGACACACTCATGGCCACCCCAGTGTCGACCTGCTGGGCTCCAGCGATCCTTCTACCTCAGCCTTCCAAGTAGCCGGAACTACAGGTACACACTACCACGCCTAGCTAATTTTTTATTTATTATAGAGATGAGGTTTCGCCAACTTGCCTGGCTCATCTTTTATTTATTGTAGAGCTGAGGTCTCGCCAAGTTGCCTGGGCTGGTCTCGAACCCACGGACTCAGGCAATCCCCTCACCTTGGCTTCCCAAAGTGCTGGGATTATGGGCTGAGACACCGAGCCCAGCCAAAAAGGCATGTCTTTATGACAGGTACACACTTTGTTGTCAGTCCTCCCTCCCTGGAAGCCTACACTAGAGTAAATTTATTTTCTTTCTCTCTTTCTTCTCATCTCCTGTTCTCTTCTCTCTGTTCTTCTTCTTTCTTTTTCTTCTCCTCCCTCCCTCTTTCCTTCCTTCCTTCCTTTTTTTTCTTTCTTTCTTTCATCAGAGTCTCACTCTGTCACCTAGGCTGGAATAAGTTGCACACTCACGGCGATCATAGCTGCAATTTGCTGGGTTCTGGAGATCCCTCTGCCTCAGCCTTCCAAGTACCTGGGATTACAAGTGCATGCAACCATGCCCGGCTCATTTTTTGATTTATTGTAGAGACGAGGTCTTGTCATATTGCCCAGGCTGGTCTCGAATCCCTGGCTCAGGCAATCTTCTTGCCTCCGCCTCCCAAAATGCTGGGATTACAGATGTGCACTACTGCTCCCAGCTTAAATTTCTTTACACTGTTGATAATCTTTATAGAGTCTTCCCTTAGTTCTGCTTTTGTGCCATACTACACTTATGATCCCTTGTTCTTTCTCCTACGAGCCACATCTCAGGTACCACTATCACTTCTACGCATTTACCTAAGCAAGGAGCTTCTGTGATGCCTTTGGCTTCCTCGTTCCCCACATCCGACTGGCCACCATGTTCTTTTTTGATCTCACCCACTTTCTCCAGGCTGAGATACACAAACTTTGCACTTACCTGCCTGCACTTATATTTTCAAAATACATTGAAACATCCCCACACTTGCTTAAAACTTTTGCTGAGTCCCATTTTCCTACAAAAGTAACTACAAATTCCTAAGATAACAATAAGAATAACAATATATACAGTTGCCAGGACTGTGTTAAGCTGCTTCCATCTTTGTTTTAGCCCCATCTTGTTACATGTCATTATTAACCTGTCTAGTTGTCCTGAACATGCATTGTGCATTCATTTACTTTTCCCACAGTCCTGTTCCTTCTGCTTGGAGCACTCTTCCTCTTAGTCATTGCCTGGGAAACATGTATTCATCGTCTGAATTCAAATGGAGTAGAAGTCCTAAAATTCTGCAGTTTGATGTTCTTCATCTATGGATCCTCAGGACTTTGTGCTGAATTACCTTACTAGCACTTACTGAATTATGAGTTATGTCTATCTACCCAATTAGAATGTGAGCAGAACTTTCTTATTTATCTCTGTGTTCTCATCTCTGGCACATGCTAGGTGCTCAACAAATGTTAGATATAGTTACTGTATACAGTGATCACAGCTTCATTTATATGGAATTGTATGAATCCTTTTACCTTCATCCACTAGCGAGTTAATCACTGGTGTGCATTCTGAGAGCATTAATGGAAACATTTATGAATCTTTTAGCCCTAGGTTTCTTTTTTTCTTCTTTCCTTCTTGCCATAAGCATCTTTCCCCAATAAGTCAGTGCTATTCACTGTTTCAGAAAAAGATAAGATAGAAGTGAAATAAACAACTAATACTGATTTCTGAAATTTTATGGTAAAAACCAGTAATATGTCAAAGCACATTGATTGGCAAGAACTGAGCAATTTGAAGGAGAAAAGTTAGGACTTTGGAGAACTGAACAAAGTTTATACCAAAACCTTTCAAGCTTTTCTTGACAGGAACTAGCAGAAATGAGTATGTTTTACATCTTGATCTAGTGTGACAAACACACACACACACACACACACACACACACACACCACACACACACACACACACATACCCCCTGCAAAATTTTTTACAAAACAATATCACCTTCCCTACATGATAAAGTAATATTTTCTATTATGTTTGATTCTATTTGATCTTTTTAATTTTTTTAAAAAAATTTTGAATATGTGGGGTACAATTCAGGGTTAGGTATGCAAATGTTCATTATGCAGGTACCCTTGTTTCCCACTACTGCAAATCCCACCCCCGCTCTCCCCTGGCAATTTCCCACTGCTGCCAATTCCTTTCTTATAGTATTACGATAGTTGTTCAAGGTCCACTTATGAGTGAGAGCATGTGATACTTGGTTCTTTGCTTCTGTGATAGATCACTCAGTATCATAGACTCTAAGTCCACCCAAGTTTCTGCAAAGTTCATAAGATTCTATTTAATTGTAACAAAAATAAATTGATTTTATAAGCTACTAATGAGTCACAATTTATGGTTCAAAAAAATCTCTGGTTTATACTACAAATTGTAAAATAGGAAGAATTTACTATTAAATGTCAGGGCATTTTTCTCACCACTATGAAAAGAGATAAAATTTTACCTAGCTGTCAGGAAGAAGATGAGAGGGACATGATAAATATTTAGATGCTGCCTTGGCTACTCAATTCAAATCAATTGAGGAGGAACTCAAGGAAAGCATCTAAGAAGAACAGAGGCCCCTTAGAGCAGCTTGGCAGAAACCCTGGTATGGATGGGACTTTATTCCCACAGCTGAGGGGGGTATATGGGATGCTCAACTGAAAGCACCCTTGCAAAGGCCCACATATTCCACACAGGAAAGGTGTACAGCTGAGTGTCTGTGAGCTCTCAAGTGGTGTCAAGAAGAACTGAGAGAACTTGGGGACTGAGAAACGCCTAAGACTAGGATGAGAAAACCTCCAAATGCATGGGATCAGGCACCATGGCTATCAGCATCAGGTGCCAGCTTATGGCACCTTAAAAGGCCAAGAAATGACATCTATGACACAGCAGATGCCAAGTTATGATGCTTGAAGACCAGGTGGGAAAAGAAACATCTAACCAGAGCATAGCTCTTGGACCAGATGTTCTCTATACTCACCCTCATCACATAAATATACCTGGGTGGTACACAAATCTCCAGGGAACTCAGTTCACTTAGGGAAGAAAAGGGAAGACCAAAGAGAAGGAAGAAGAGAGGAAAGTTCTATTATTATTATTTTTTTACTACTTGCCTGAAAGACATTAAAACAATTTTTTTCCTTGAGTTGCAGTCTCATTCTGTCACCAGGCTGGAGTGCAGTGGCATGCTCACAACCACCGCAGCCTCGACTTTCTGGGCTCAGGTGATCCTCCTGCCTCAGCCTTCCAAGTAGCTGGAACTACAGGCATGCACCACCACGCCCAGCTAAGTTTTGATTTATTGTAGAGATGAGGTCTCGCCAAGTTGCCCAGGCTGATCTCGAACCTGCGGGCTCAGGCAATCCTCTCATCTTGGCCTCTCAAAGTGCTGGGATTATAGGCGTGAGCCACGGCACCTGACCAACTTTAAATTTTAAAGATGAGTTTAAGATGTTGAAAAGGCAAGAGTATGAGATTTCCATCATCGTTTCTGTCCATTTCAGTAATGACTGCAAATTTTAAACCCACTAAACACAACTGCCAATGTGGTCCATGATCTAATGACTAGTGTCTTCCATCATCCATTGCTGTCATCAGCAGAGGTTTTCTGATTGATACATATAAAGATGACACTTTTGGCATTCTACCTGTTTGTCTTAGCCAAGGACGGTCGAGAGAGGGGAGATGTTACATCAGCCACTGATGGTGATATCTTGAAGTAGCTGGGGGCACAATATCAGCCAGGTGGAGGCAGGAGAGAGCAGGAAGGTCCGTCAGTGGGGGTGATGTAAATCAAGAAGAAGCCTGGGCCACAGAGGGAGATCCAAATGAAGGGCTGGACCAGTACCACGAGGCAGAGCAATGGTTGGAGCAGGATCCCAAGGGAGGACTCTTGCAGAATCCCTTATGGTATGAGGATGTTCTATGGGAAGAGACTAGAGTCCATCGCTGGGTAGCCAAGGAGGAAGATCTTGAATCATCTGAGGAAGCCTGCTGAATGGGACACAGGCAGTCCACAGGAGTTGGACTGGTCAAGGGTAGCTGAGAAGTTGATTTTATGATGCAGGTTTTGCTGACCGCATTTTGAACTCTCAACTGGACAGAGCCCTAAAGGAACTCTCATGAGTCACTGCATTCTCCATTCTCACAAACCACTTGTTTTTCTCTGTTCTTAAAGTGATACTTCTAGCTTCCTCTCTTGCCTGCCTCAACTTCAAGGATACTTGCATTTTCCTTCACTTTTATCCATCAACCCACTCTACACACTTGCTTCTCTATAGACAACGTAACTTATGGTGGATGACAGTTTTTTTTCTCATTAAGCACCTGAAAGCTTCTTTGACCATTCGTGTCTGCATATTCTTAACTCTGTATCAAATGCACAATTTGTCTTTTTTTTAATTTCCTGTTGTAGCCAGGCTGCAAAGCAAAGCTGTAAAAAATTATCTGCATAGAATGGGGCCATTCCAAGTATAGGTTAACCAATTTGGCCCTTGAATACTGTGTGAAAATCCTTTTTTGTTTTTTTTTCAGTTGGATTCTCACTCCGTTGCCCAGGCAGGGGTGTAGTGGCATGCTCATGGCCACCCCAGGGTCGACCTGCTGGGCTCTGACTATCCTTCCGCCTCAACCTTCCAAGTAGCTGGAAATACAGGCACGTGCTACCATGCCTGGCTAATTTTTTTTAATTTATAGTAGAGACAAGGTCTCACCAAGTTGCCTGGGTTGGTCTCTAACCCGTGGATTCAGGCAATCCACTCACCTTGGCCTCCCAAAGTGCTGGGATTACAGGCTGAGCCAGGCCGAAAATCCTTTTAACAATGTCATGTGTTGCTGTACATTCTCCTTAAAGATGTAGTCATCTGCCAGTTCTCTTGTTTCATTAACATAAATAGTGGCTAACATTTACGGAACACTCTTTGTGACAGGTGTTTTACAAGCATTATCACATTTAATCCTCACAACACAACTATGATGGATACTATTATAGTTTTTTAAAACCTTTATTGGTTTACTATAAAGGATATTACAAAGGATACAGATAAAGGGATGTATAGGTGAGGAATGGGAGAAGGGGTGTAGGGTCTCCATGCTCTCCCTGGGTGATTCACCCTCCAGGAACATCCAGGTGTTTAGCTATCCAGAAGCTCTCTGAACCCAGTTCTCTTGTTTTTTCCTGGAAGCTTCATGATGTCAGCATTCCTTTCCTCAGGGTTTGGGGCAGAACCCTCTCTGGAATGAGTCCTATGACCCACAATTAGAAAGTTCAGGAAGATCAGAGTCCTGCCTTGGGGCAAATGAAAGGAGGGCAAGGGAAAGTCAGAGAGATTCTGTTTCCTGAGGCCTAACACACCCGACTTTGTAATAAAAGACTGTAGCCAGGGCTATGGGAGTTATGAGCCAGGAACATGGACATAAGCCAATATATATATAGAGGGTACCAACATCTGTGTACACATTGAAAGAAAGGAAAAAACGGTATTAAAACTGTAATATTCCACATATACCAATAACAAAAGATGAGTACAAGTCATGTTTGAATTCTGCAATTACAAGAAGTACTCAAAGTGGTTAACCATCAGTGTCCAGACACTTCAGATTACGACAAACTAAAAGTAATACACAGAGAACATCTCTTAAAATATGTATAGATTTTTTTGGCACCCCCAGTATGTATATTTATCATAACACTGCAGGCCACCTCCTGATTTTTGAGCATAGATGTTTTATGTCAACAGAACATACACGATTATTAATAATTAGTCATGGCTGGGCACGGTGGCTCATGCCTGTAATCTCAGCACTTTGAGAGGCCAAGGTGGGAGAATCACTTAAACCAAACAGTTTGAGACCAGTCTGGGCAACATAGTGGACCTTGTCTCTACAAAAAAATTTAAAAAATTATCCAGGTGTAGTGGTGTGCACCTGTGGTCCCACCTACTTGGGAAGCTGAGGTGGAAGAATTGCCCAGGAGGTGGAGGCTGCAGTGAGCCATAATCATGCCCCTGCATGCCAGTCTGGGTGACAGAGTGATACCTTGACTCAAAATAAAAATAATAATGTAACATGTAATATAACATGTAATTTTAATAATAATAGTAATTATTATTATTAGTCCAGCTCATCATATTGTATGAATGTCTCCCTGGGTGAGGTCATTCAGGTTTGATGATTTTCTTTCAATCTGGTCAGCTTTCAAAAGCGGAAGTGTTCTCTGGAAACATGTAACTTCACCTCTCCAGGCATCTGGGATCATTGAGCTAAGAGACAATGTCATCTCTGGCTCTGAGACTCTTCTATTTGTTTGTTTGTTTGTTTGTTTATCATTTGTTTGAGCTGGAGTCTCACTCTGTCACCCAGGTTGGAGTGCAGTGGCATGCTCATGGCTACTGCAATCTTGACCTGCTAGGTTCAAGTGATCCTTATGCCTCAGTCTTCCAAGCAGCAGGAGTTACAGGCATGTGCCACCATGCCTAGCTAACTTTTTGATTTATTGTCGAGATGAGGTCTCACCAAGTTGCCCAAGCTGGTCTTGAACCCGTGAGCTCAGGCAATCCTCTCACCTCGGCCTCCCAAAGTGCTGGGATTATAGGCATGAGCCACTGCACCTGGCCTGCTCTAAGACTCTTTCAGGTGATTAATGTATTCAGTCTTTCAGTTTATAACCCATTTATTCATTCCATTACCCTCAGCTATTATTCTTCTTTTTCTGTTTGTCATCTATTTTTACCAAACTCTTCCACCTTAGGAAGGGACACTAGGTTCAGTCAGTGCTGGTCTGGATAGTTCATAGCAATACTAGTCTAGCAAGTGCCTCCCCCTCAGTCTACTCGCATTCATAGAGGGTAAAGGTTACTTAGGTTCTGAACTAGTGAGTCATTTTTACCATCCAGGCAATACAGCTGTATTCACTCTTAGTCCCAGTTTTGCCAGATTAGGTGAAGGTACAATCCACCATCAGGCCTTTGGGAATTCTGACATAAAGTTTAAAAACATAATGGTTCCTTCAGCCAGGCACGGTGGCTCACACCTGTAATCCCAGGCTTCCCTTTGGAAGGTCACAGTGGGAGGATTGCTTGAGCCCAGGATTTTGAGACTATCTTGGGCAACATAGCAAGACTCTGTCGCTACAAAAAAATTAAAAAATTAGCCATGCGTGTTGGTGCACACCTGTAGTTCCAGCTACCCAAGAGGCTGAGATGGAAGTATTGCCTGATCTCAGGAGCCTGAGGCTTTGGTGAGCTGTGATTGAACCATTGCACTTCAGTCTAGGCACAGAGTGAGACCCTGACAAAAAACAAAAAAAAAATATCCTAGTTTATGGCTTAGAAATCATCCCTGCTTCCAGCACTTAGAGTTGCAGCCCTGGTCTTGGGACCACTGCATCATTTAGGGGAGAAAAAAAGTATTTTGTTGTTGTTGCTGTTTTGGATTGGAAAATATAGTTTATTTAAAAAGTAAATCAGAGAGAGAGAGAGAGAGAGAGAGAGAGAGAGAGAAAGAGAGAGGAGAGTCACCTCCCCAAGATAGGGGAGGGGGCCAAAGTGAAGAAAGCATGGAGACTATAGCTCAAAGAGCACATAGCCTGGTCAATGCTTAACAAAAAAGTGGTCATTAACTTGGTCACTCTCTCTAGCTACTTCTGTTTTTCATGTCCAGAGCCAAGTTTCCTGGAAGAGTAGCTTGCACCTCTGGTCTCAACCTTTGAGGATGAGAGACCTATGAGGCCAGAGAGCACACCTGTTTTGTTTACGGCTCTACCCACCCACCCCTCATGCTAAGCACGGTTCCTAGCCTAATAGGCATTTGTTGAAGTTTTGTTAATGAAAGAATGCATAGGTGCATGGAAAAAATAAAGAAGATTTCCATCACCAATAAGCTTTTGAAAGCTTTGGCAGGCCTGCTTCATCTAAACCCAAACTAATTATTCCCTTTTTCATGCTTCCTTCTCCTGCTGTGATAGTTTTCTCTCCCTCATCGTGTATATGCATCAAGTTATCATCGGGCAAAACTATGACACCAAACGCACAGCATACGTAACATGAAAATAAAACACATTTACATTCGTCTCCCGCTTCCTTTTGAAATATTTCCTCTGGAATTAGTTTTCATCTTATCTCTGGATGAAATCTGGAGCAAGACCCATGATTTTCTGGTCTCTTTTAGTGACTAGCTGCATTGCAACCCTAAAGGCCTAATCCCCCCAGGGGCTGATTGAAAGCCTTAATTTTAAAAAAATGTCTCTCTCCTTAAGGGAGATTTTTAGACCAAGTGTGTGTGTGTGTATACATACAAATACACATATATTCATGTATTCATATATACACAAATATATGTGACACAAATATTTAAATTAAATATGCATATAACATAATTCATATATAAATTTTATATACAATACATGATAATATATTAAACATGTTATTGTATTCTAGTTCCTTGTTATTTGCCTGATTGCCTTATACTGAACCTTGTTTTGCTCTGTTGACTCAGACCTTTTGAAATCATGCCTTTTATTTTAAAAATTTATTTTATTTTGGCCAGGCGCAGTGGCTCAGCCTGTAATACCAGCACTTTGGGAGGCCGAGGTGAAAGGATTGAGTCCGGGGGTTTGAGACTAGCCGAGGCAACTTGGAGAGACCTCGTCTCTACAATAAATCACAAAAACTAGCTGGGTGTGGTAGTGTGCATCTGTAGTTTCAGCTACTTGGAAAGCTGAGGCAGAAGGATCACCTAAGCCCTGCAGGTCGAGGCTGCAGTGGCCGTGAGCGTGCCACGGCACTCCAGCCTGGGTGACAAGAGTAAGTCTCTAACTGAAAAAAAAATTATTTTATTTTAAAGATTTGGTATGCAATTCTGGTGTAGGTATACAAGGAAGAGTCATACATTTAATGTGAATTTCTCCACAAGACAGTTTTTCATTTGTCTCCCTTTGCTCTATGCATCCGAGTCTATCAACCAGTTCCAATCTGTGGGCTCAGATCATGTTTGAATGGGAGAGTGTCATTTCTCCTCATCTGGAAGTTATTCAAGAGAAGGCATCATATCCATTCATCCCCTCAAATGGAACTTTTCTCAGGCAGCCTAGTGCTGTTTCCATCTTACACATGTTCTTTAAGACCAGCAGAATACAGAATCCTAAATTGTCAGGCCATGTAATTTGAGTCTCAAGTGATGGATGTGAAATATTAGGTTGAACTCAGATCACCAAAACTCAAGTTGTACACCTCATTGTCTCTGCAATGGGAAAGCCACAAATTCAGTACCAAAATTTGCAGTAATCAAAATCGAGAGTTTCAATATTAGAATTTTAGGCAGTTTTTCCCGCCTCTTCCCCTAACACCCATTGACGGGCTTTCTTGTTGCTCCTTGTGCATGCCGGGTCCCCCCCCCACCACACTCATATTTGGCATGAGTTACTCGGCCTCTGTTTGTGCCTGGGTTCATTATGTGGCAGCTGTTTTCATTACCATCTCATTATTTCACTGAGGGGGAGATGTTTCCATGGTGATGCTGAACTGCATAAGTAGAGATTTTACTACACTGAGCTTTTATCTACTCAGTGTATCATTTAGGAGGAACTGAGATAGAATCTTTCCAATAGGAAAAGGGTTTGTAAATCTCCCCTCTCCCCTCAGTTTCCTCTGTGTTTTTTTCAATGAAGGTATGTTGTAGTAATGGATTCTTTTTTTAAAAATGTTTTTTCTTTTTTTTAGATTGGCAAATACAGTTTATTTATAAAGTAAATTAGAGAGAGAGAGAGAGAGAGAGACAGAGAGAGAGAGACAGAGATATGAGAGATTCACCTCCCCAAGGTAGGGAAGGGGGCCAAAGCTCTGTGAATTCTTGACAGATGGGAGTTGATGAGGAAAACCAATAGTTGTTTCCTTTTATTCTAATTAACTTGCCCTTTTAACATATCCATGGAAGCTTCCAGAGTAGAATTACATAGGACAATTGACTAACACAGTTAATCTTTTAAAAATAGCCCCACCAGGAAAAGAGGATTTGGAGTATCAGGGAAAATTCTGGATAGGAACTGGCCCAATTACTAATGCAATTATTGCTTAAACTTTGCCTTCAAAGTTGTCATTGCCTGGGGAAACAAAGGTCACAACAGCAGTGAAATGATTATATAATACATTTTCCACATGTGAATGAGTGATACTCATGTTCATTAATTGCTTTGTGTTTAATCCTACATTTTCAAGAGAACTGTAATACATTTCCTCTTGCAGTAAACCTTCAATAATTTGGTCTTCACTGAAAGTAATTCTATCCATGGCAGGAAAATCTTTGTCACCATTTGCTTTTGGATTTTTGGCCAAATCAAACCACATTTATTTAACACTGATATTCTTAAGCACTTATGTTCTTATTTGCTGTAAAAATACTGTGCAAACTGAAGCACAAAATTAAAAAGTTTAAAGTAAACAATATTGACAATGACAAAATTATTAAGGGCACTGTTAAAAAATGCTTCAATAAGGTAAGTACATTGGAGCAGGACCAAGTCAATTATGGAATGGAATTCAGTTGAATATAGATTTATCTATGACCCGATCCAATGGACTTTAATAATTGAAATAATATTATTTTCACTTAGTTACTGATATCTTAATATTATTGCTATACAGAGTTTCCCACCGTGGCAAATTTTCAACCACTGAAAGCCAGTATGTAGTACATCAGAATTCAATGTCACAGAACATTTCTTTCTTTTTTTTTTTTTTTGAGTTGGTCTAGAACTTCTGAGCTAAGGCAATCTTCTCACCTCGGCCTCTCAAAGTGCTGGGCGTATAGATGTGAGCCACTGTGCCCTGCCCACAGAACATTTCTTGAGGAACTATTTTGTATTAGACATAGTGGTAGGTTTTTTTCCCCCCATATTTCCTTATTTATTCCTTGCAGCAGCATAAAGGGGAGATTACTATGTCCACTTAAAGGCTGATGAAATTAACATTTGGGTTGTGTATATACTAATGATATGTCAAACACTCAGTCACTAGGAGAAGAATTCAAGTTCTGGTTGTTTCAACTTTATTGTTTCTAACATCTCACTGCAAGAAATTATGAGATGACAGTAGTCACTATTAGTTTCTAAATAAACTAGGATAGTTTTTTTGGGGGGGCTTTCTGAACGCTCACTGAGTAAGCACATGATGGAGAAGCATAGAGTAGATAGCAAACTTTAGCAGAAAAATCTGTTTTTATGAAGAATTTTATATATTAATAAACAATATTCATCAATATTTTGGACAAATAAATCATATATTAAAATGTGACATAAATTCTTAGTATATGAGTCTTGGTTTGCTGGCCAGTTCAAGTTTGAGTACAGTGTCTTTTCTTGGGCAGGCGTGGCGGCTCACACCTGTAATCCCAGCACTTTGGGAGGCTGAGGTGAGAGGATTGCCTTAGCTCATGAGTTCTAGACCAGCCTGCGCAATTTGGCAAGACCTTTTTTCTACAATAAATAAAAAAAAATTAGTTGAGCATGGCGGCATGCACCGTTAGTCCCAGTTTCTTGGAAGGTTGAGGGGGAAAAAAATCACCTGAGCCCAGCAGGTCGAGGATGCAGTGGCTTTGATCATGCCACTGCACTCTAGCCTGGGCAACAGAGTGAGACTCCAACTCAAAAAATAAAAATAAAAAAACTTGCGTACAGTGTCTTTTTTCCATGAGCCCCCATTTAAAATTAAAGTGCATTAAAATTATTCAATACTGTTTATTCTAAACTGTTTCTATATCAAGTAAAGTCTCACTTCTAGAAGAGTAACATCTATCTCTATATGAAATGTAACTCAAGTATTCTTTCTATTCTATACAGAATGCCCTAACTTGTAAATCTGAAATAAGTGTAAAGTCAAAATATGATGGTCTTGCCTTACTATCCCACTTGACATTCAAAGTTCTATTCTGATAACCCCCTGAACTAGATAAGCAAAATTTAGCCTTTGCTTATGAGAATGTTCTTCTTTACATTGCCTGTAAAATTTTCTAACTTTTAAATTAAAAGGCGAATTTGAAGTCAATGGTTAAGATGAAGAAGAGAAGTGTATTGACATAGGGTTATCAGGATATTCTCTGTCTGGCCAAGGCAACTAAAAAATATGCAAGATGAAAGTGACACGACCAAAGTGTTCAGTCAAGTGTTTGTGGAGTTGAGGCCTTTGGAAATTGTAATTATAGACAAAGCAGAGCTCCCTTTGACTGCTAGCCAAGTATCACCTGGTACTATTTTTGTACAGCCTATTATTATCAAGAAATGTCTTCACAGAGAGTGAAAGTATAATGACCTTTCAGTCCTCTAAATGTGGATAAGAGCTCAATGTCAAAATCCATTGCTATGCCTCACCACATAGCTAGAAAGAAAATTAATCAAAATTTTATGTGTGCAGATGGAAATGCTTAAGCCAGTTTTACAAACCAATTACTGTTCAGTTCTAAAAACCTATAACTTGTTCAAGATTTAATACACACTGAACAGCCTCACAACTCCTTGAAGAATAATAATTCAAACTTAATGTAGACTGTAAGTTGACTGCTATTTCTGTGTTCTTTAGTTTCTATATTTTTTCAGTTAAGATAAGTTATAATTCAGAGCCACGCAGGAGATGCCTTTATAAAATATGTTTTCTGCTGATTGGCCTTTTTACAAAGACTTATGCAGCATATTTTTAGTGATGTACTACCGTTGCGATTATGGGGCCTGATTCTGCACTCCTTGTTCAGAATAAATGCCCTGAGAATCCTGGATAAAGACAGCTGAATTTAGGATCAGAAGCAAGATTTTATGTTAGTAGATGTCACAACTAAACCTTTAAAATTACAATCAATGAATCAAATTCTACAGGGGTTTTTTTGGGGTGGTGGTGGTGGTTTTGTTTTTGTTTAATACAGCAATTGATGTTCAGATCAAAGAATACATATTAATGTTTAATTTTAAATACTTTTTTCTTACAGTGTAAATAATGTGTGCTCAGGGAATACAATTTAGAAAAAAAAAAGCTGAAATGAACATAAAAATCACTCATAATTCTGCCAGTCAGAGATAATCATTGTTAATATATTAGTATTTCATGCTTATATTATAATCTATTATATTTTAAATAATTGACATAATTTGCAAATATTAATAATACTGTTAAAATTTTAGCATCTTCTAGATTTTTTAAATTGCAGTGTATCCTACTCTCGTTTAGTAAGCAATATATTTTGAATGTTTTTCCATGCCTTCAATAAATAATGGTCATGAAAATATTAAATACTAAATATAAAGTGTTCCGTTTAATAGATCTTCAATTTTTTATTTTATTAATCCTTAAAAATGCTTAGAAAAATTTAAGTATTCCATTGCTAATTTTAAGTCTACATCAAAATTTTCTTTATCATGGGTCTAACAGTTATAAATAACATGAACATGCCATTTCCACAATATTATAGCATTGTCATCTTAAATTAAAACTGCTTCAATGCTCTTAAATATAGCTAATGAAAATGACTATTATAGTGATTTGATAAATCATGTGTTTGAGAAATAAATTAACAAGCTCTTTTGGTCAGAAAGTACAATATACATTGTTCCTTTTCCTCCCTTTACTCATATTTCCATACATTTATCCCTCTTTTTAAAATTCTAACATAATCTATTTTTATGTATGAAAATATTTATTTTTTGAAAGAATTTGTTGGTTAGGCCTTTATACCTCTCTGAGACAAGAGTATGCACGTAAAATGCATTTGAGAACTCATTTATTGTGGGTATCCTTAAATCTGTATGTGTTACAGAATTTTCTTTTGAGCAATGTGTGGTGGCGTGTGCTTATAGTCCCAGCCACTGGGAAGACTGAGGCGAGAGGATCATTTGAAATGCTGCAGTGAGCATTTCACACCACTGCACTCCAACCTGACTCTAAAAATAATAACAATAACTTTCTTTTAGATTAATTTATGATTACATTTAATCCTTAATAATTAATTAAAGAATTTGAAACAGGTTATGTGTTTTATACATTGGTATTAAACATTAGCAGTAAGATTTCATCAGAAATGGATTTCTTAATACCATGGTTGCAGGTTTTTTTCCAATAGAATGTATACTGACGGATAAATATGCCTTATTTTGAAAATGAGACAAGTTTTAGTGGAAATTAACAAAAATGTCATGAATACATGTACGGCTTATATAAAGTTGCTTCATGATTGTTTCTAAATGTGTTATTTACAGAAGACTCCACAACACATTCCCCTTAAAAATAATATGGTAGGAATAAAAAAAGAAAGAGAGAAATGGTTGATATGTGACAGTGACCAGATTTATCCAAAGTAAAATGTGAGTTTACAATATCAACACTATTGAAGCAAATGTTAGAGAAAATATTTTTCTTATGAATCTGAGTCTATGTTAAAAAAAACAATCCATTGTTACTTCCACCATTGTTCTTTCCACTCAATCTTAAGTCACTCATAGGAAGTAAAAATGGAATTTTTACTACCTCATTCCTCCCTTAAATCATCTTTTAAAAAGTAGCAGAGACCCAAACAGTGTCTTCCTAAAGGAGGCTTACAGACTCCAGAATTCTGAATCACTCTTTGTTCAGTGCTCCATCGTCTTCATAGAGTCTGAGGAAATGCAACCTTCATAAGGTTCAGGTAAAAGGTCTTTCTGCCCTTCTTCAGTAAAGTGGACAGGACATTAGGGAAAGGGGAGGTGGAAGAGGAAAATAGACATGATAATTTGACCACAGGTGCATTCTATGGTGCCTCAGGTTTTAAGGGAAAAAAAGCTGTTTAAAAAATAAAGATCTGAAAATTGTCTTCAAAGTGTCAAGACTGTGTTCTATAAAGAGCACCTTGTGGTACATATAAACGATGGAATGTTATGCAGCCATTAAGAAGGACAAAATTGCCAGGCATGGTGGCTCAAGCCTGTAATCCCAGCACTGTGGGAGGCTGAGGCAGAAGGATCACCTGAGTCCAGCAAGTCGAGACTGTGGTAGCCATGAGCGTGCCACTACACTCCAGCCTGGGTGACACAGTAAGATTCCAACTCCCCCCACCCAAAAAGAAGGACAAAATTATGGACTTTATAGCAACTTGGATGGATTTAGAGTCTATAACATTCAGTGATCTAACACAAAAACAAAGATCTGAGTACCACATGTTCTCACTCATAAGTGGACCCTGAACATTTATCATAATACTATAAGAAAGAGATTGGTCATAGTGGGACACTGCCAGGGGAGGAGGGGGCATAACATCAATAAGGGTACATGATTTCAAACCAGGCAAAGTGGAGACCAAAGGGAGGCCCAAACTTGACCTGTACAATGACCACTTATCTACCTAATCCTGAACTGTACCCCACATCTTTAAAATAAAAAAATTTTTAAAAAGAGAACCTTAAGTATCTTCAAAGATACTGAATCTAGGGTTGGGAATCATTGATATACTAGTTTTTAAATAATAAAACAGTTACCTAAATATATTGACTCAAGTAAACAATATTAAGTCACATTTGTTATTAAGACGGCTACTCTGAGAGAGGAAATTCCAACAATCCTAGATTTACTTATATATTTATCTAAATAAAACAATAAGCTGGGCATGGTGGTTCATGCCTGTAATCCTAGCACTTTGGGAGGCAGAGGCAAGAGGATTGTCTGAGTCCAGGAGTTTGAGACTGGCCTGGGTAACTTGAGACTGTCTCTACAATAAATTACAAATTTAGCCAGGTATGGTGGTATGCACCTGTTGTCCCAGCTACTTGGAAGGCTGAGGCAGCATTGTCTGAGCCCAGAAGGTCGAGGTTACCTGTGAGCGTGCCACTGCACTCCAGCCTGGATGACAGAATGAGTCTTTGACTAAATAATAATAGCAATCCAGTGTTAACAATGTATGGCTGGTAGAGACTAGCTCAATTTTTTGGGCATAGAAGGAAATCTGAGACGCCCAGAGAGGGAAAAGACTCTTTCCATGCCACCTAAATACTTAGTAGTAACAGAGGACCGCGACCCAAGAGCTTGTTGTACAAATTATAGAGAAATTCTTTTGCTTCTTCTTTAAAGCCTTTTTTAGGGGTGGGGTGGGGGACAGAGTCTTGCTGTCATCCAGGCGGGAGCGCAGTAGTGCCATCATGGTTCACATACAGGTGCATGCTACCACATCTGGCGAATTTTTTATTTTTATTTTTGTAGAGATGGGGTCTCGCTGTGTTGCCTAGACTTGTCTTGAACTCCTGGCTTCAAGCAATCCTCCCAACTCATTCTCCCAAATTGCTGGGATAACAGGCATGAGCCACCATGCCCCGCAAAGTCCAGCCTTAATATAGCTTCAAACTAGAATTCAAAAATTGCCAACTGCCAGTTACAGACAGCTTGATGAAGGTACTTCGGTACAAATAAGAAGCACCTTTGCTAGAACATTCATCTAAATTTGACAGAACCTGAATTTTAGTGTGGTCACCCTATCTATTTATTATTCATGGCTTTTTATCAATGTCTATTTCCTTGGTTTCTGCCTTTGTAATTTGTCCTCTTGGTCGGAGTTGCTGGCTTCTGCTAAAGCTGGCCTGAAACTGTCCTTATCCTGCGTAGTGCTTGCCTTGACAAGTCTGTTTGGGGTTCTACTGGGCCTCATGAAGACAGGGTCCAGGTGGGTCTTCTGAATCCAAGGAAGCTCCGGAGACCCCGCAAGTGTCATGGAACTTCACTAATGTCGCATTTCATTGATGCTTTCTGCTTCTTCATCACTTTCATCTTCTCATGCCCCCTTCTCTGACCTTTCTTTGCACATTGGCTTCAGTCTGTCTGATTCCTTCAATATTTCTTATTGCAATTTCATTGGAGTAAGATTCAGATGGATCCAACTTATTAACGTTTGATCAGGGATTTTGATGCCAAGCTACCCTGAGACGCTGGCTGGTCAGCTTGTAGATAGACTGCCTGCAGGTCAGCTGATCCTTGATCCAATCAGATGCGGTGAAGGTGTGTCACGTGACCAGAGGCTTGTGGCTGCCTCTTGGCAAGGGTTGCAAGCAGAGCTAAATGCCTATAGGACACAGCTTAAAAAAATAATGCAGTATATTGTGAACATTCTTTCATGATAATAAATATTTTCTATATCACTTTAATGTAACAGTTCCCAAACAACATTTGTACATTGTACTTGGGGAACTTAAAAAAAATCATGGAAATTGTAGTTTAATTGCTGTGGTGTGACCTCGTCTTTGGAAGGTTTTTTTTTTTTTTTTCTTTTCTTTTTTTTTTTTTTTTGAGACAGGGTATCAAAACGTCGCACAAAATGGAGTACAGTGACATCTTATGTGCTCTGGAGATTTTTACACCTCAGCCTTCCGAGTAGTTGAGACTACAGGCACTTGCCACTATGCCCGTGTAATTTTTGTATTTTTTGTAGAGATGAGGTCTTGCTATGATGCCCAGGCTGGTCCCGAACTCCTGGGCTCAAGTGATTCTCCTCCCTC
>CAUYQG010187144.1:0-13759 GCA_963574415.1 Tarsius wallacei
ATGGCTAGAGGAGGATGAAACAGATGTTTTCTATACCCCTCATTCTCTTTTTTTTTTTTTTTTTTGAGTTGGAGTCCCACTTGATCGCCCAGACTGGAGTGCAGTGGCTGCTCCCGGCCACCGCAGCCTCGACCTGCTGGGCTCTGGCGATCCTTCCGCCTCAGCCTTCCGAGTAGCCAGAATTACAGGCATGCGCTACCACGCCTGGCTGATTTTCTGATTTATTGTAGAGATGAGGTCTCGCCAAGTTGCCCAGGCAGGTCTCGAACCCACGGGCTCAGGCAATTCACTTACCTTGGCCTCCCAAAGCGAGGGATTACAGGCTGAGCCACCGAGCCTGGCCAGGATTTGTATTTAAATTACCTACATGGTTACTTCTCCAGTTTTCAAGGAGTATTAATAATGGGTAACGATGGGGGTTTTTTACTTAGGGAAATAAAGCAATAGCAAGAGAGCTACATGTTCCTTTTAATCTAGATGCTTACTAAAGTAGTTGAGAAAAAAGTTTGTATGTGTATTTCATTAAAGCAACTTCTTAATAAGTAATTTTTTTTTTTTTTAGTTGGAGTATCACTCTGTCAACCAGGCTGGAGTGCAGTGGCATGCTCACGGCACCCCAGCTTCGACCTGCTGGGCTCCAGTGATCCTTCTGCCTCAGCCTTCCAAGTAGCTAATTTTTTTTTTTTGAGAAAGCAGGATTTATTGAGAGGACAGAAAAGCTCCCACAGTGGGAGGGGACCCAAAATGGTTGCCCAAATTTTTTTGATTTATTGTAGAGATGAAGTCTCTTCAAGTTGCCTGGGCTGGTCTTGAACCCACAGGCTCAGGCAGTACACTCGCCTTGGCTTCCCGAAGTGCTGGGATTACAGGCTTAGCCTGGTCAAGTAACTATTTTCTTACAAAAATTATACATGTTCGTTATAATAAAAATAGAAAAGCAAAAGGGAAGAAGTATAAAATCCCCATAATCCCACCATCCAGAGATAACTTGGGACATTATATTCTTCTAGATAATGTGCTGGCTCTTTCCACACATATTTTATTTTTTAAATAGTGGGCTTAGAGTATATGTAGTTATGGTGTTATGCATTTTTTACATCTAACAACGTTGTCAATATCTTTCTACCACTCCTCAATTCTTTAGATATAAAATGACAGAATGCCTAAATACTAATTCTCTATTGATAAGAGTTTTTTATTTAAAAAAATTAAGGAATTAAAATTCTATTTATGTGGCCAGTACATAAATACAAATACTTGTGTCATTTGTACAAGTGTGCTAAAAATCTTGTTTTTACAAAAGTGATTTAGCACTAATGCAAACTGTATCAGTAACTTGTACTAGATTATTAGTTCGTTTTAGTGAATGTGTGCACATTACTTGAGGCTTCTGGATGCAACTACAATATAATACAACAAATATCCACATTAATGAAACTTATTAGACCAAGTTTTTTCTCACTAAATCCAAAGGGTGTCAAAAGACTCTACTGGGATAAAACTGAGACGACCCCCACCCCTGGGGGGGAGGAATATCTTTAGCATGCCTTGGGAGTCTATAAGCTAATTCTATTCAACTAAGAAGTGGTGGAAAAATAAATGCATTTCACAGAGTCAACCTGAGAGTTAAATTCTTGCATGTTTACAAGCGGGTCACAAAGAATGTGAGTGTATATAACTACCCATCTGCATACTTCCCTGCAAGTTCTGGTATCAGAAAGCTTGTAATGGTTTCAACACTTAGTAGTCATATGAATGTAAGCAAGCCACTTAAGCCACTTAAATCTTCTATGTTTCAGTTTCCTCATCTGAAAAATAAGGACGCTGATAAACAGTATGTATGCTAATTTACTGAGGGTTTTCTGAGGGCCAAGTGGGATAAAGTTCTGTGTTGACTCTAAAGTGTATTCCAATGTGATCAAGAGTCTAGTTGGTGTTTCTCTCTTTGGAAATAGTGTTCACTCACCATTTCTTAGTCTACTGTCCTCCCACAGTACCCTTCGATTTCCTTAACACAACAAGAGGAAAATGGAAAATCAAGTTCTGTATTCTGGGAAATTCTTTGTGAATAGCAATTCTCTGAGAACAGTGGGGCATGGTACCAAAGATTCTCAGACCTCATGTCAGAAACACTGATGTGAAATTTTAAGATTCCCTACCCTATTACAGTAGTTTCTAGGCCAAATTATTCTTGACACTTAAGAATGTTCATCAGTTTCAGTAACACTGGGAACCCTTAGTACAATAGGATTGAACTGCATGTCAACGATCTATATATTCACAAAGACAGGAGGCCCTTAAAAGAAATGTTCTCTATTACTTCAACAAAAATGTCTATCTAAATGAGTCTACCTGAATATACACAATAAACTCTCCCCCTGTGGTCCAAGGTTAGAGAAACAGAAGATTCCTGATCCCTTTTCACAGCACTTTATTTTACCACAACTGGGAAGGTTTTACATAAGTAAAACCACAATATGCACTAGGTGATTAGAATCCTTTAAAATATCCTTAAAAATCCTAGACATCATCTCTTTTTCCTTCTCTTTTTCTTATAGGCAACAAGCAAAACAAACAGACATTTGGCCCTACAGCCTGATCTTTGACTATATTGAAAGAGCTACGTATACAACATTCTTTTATTCATTCAACAAATGATCACGATAAGCATTTTTCAACACCAACCACAAAACTTCAGGGCTTAACCCAGATCAGTATCCCACAATTTGCATAGAGTTCTGTTAGACTCTCTCTTAGAGAGTCAAATATTGTCTGGTTTTTCTAAGCCCTGGATGGAAAACTGGGCAGTCACTTTGCCATAGGCACTCGTTGTCAAAAGTTTCCTCTGCTGTGGGAAAAATCAACAAAGCACTTCTCTCAGTGTACTGTTCAATGTGATTCTTGAAATCTGAAGGCATGGAAAATATCAATGTACAAATCTCCAAAATTATTGTACTAAACAATCTCACCTGGAACATATGGGGCAGAAACAGACCATATGAAGTACTGATTATTAAAAAAAAAACCCTCTTTGATCATACTGCCCCATGATCAGATGTTTCTTGGGTAGAATATTTCTTACTTGGAATCCCATGAAGAATATCATTATATGTAATTTTCCTACTATAACTGATGACATGGAATGTAATAAGTGCTCATTTTGAAAACATGTGAGCTATTGGTCACTTGATTACCATCAGAGAATACTAATTAAGGTAAGTGGTATGTAGCAGTCTTGGCCCAAAAGACAGCAATGAATTCATTATGGAGAACGAGATCAGCCAGGCTCAGCTAATTTATAGTACTGACCACAACATGAAATCAAGTCGTGTTCCAGAACTAGAACTCATTAAAAGTGCAGTGGGAGAAAAGGGAGCAAAGGTTGTTTTGCTTAGAAGCTTAAAGACTTGGGGAAACAAAGTATCAGGATACCCTAGCTTAAGGGAAATGCGGACTGCCCATAAAGATTTCAAAGGAGTCAACTTCAAGGACAGAGAAGGACTCTTAAGGGCAGTAAGGAGAGGATTAACTAGGAGTTATAAAGTGAAATTGTTGCAAAGGCAATTTGAGCTACACATAAGGAAGCAATTTCCAGTCATAATTTTAATTAGGAGCACAGAATGATCTGTGTAATGATGACCCTACATCATTACCATTATTCAGAACGGCCCTGCATCCACATGCATAAACATCGAGTGGAAATTAAACATAGACATGGAAGAAAGGTCACCCATAATCAATTTTTTAAAAATCCTCCAACTGCAGGTGAAACTTTCCAAATAAAATACTAAGATATAATTAGCTTTTAATTTATAAACATTCAATTTACAAACAATTGATACATTCAGAGAGCCAACACTGTCCCCACCACCCCTCACCTTCAACCCACCTCTGACCCTTTGAATGATGCATACCTGACTGTGGAATTCCCTGCGGCTGCTGCAGTAGCAGCCAGAAAATGTTTACGGACATGCATGGAACTTGGGAGATGATCTGTAAGCGTAGAAAAGGAAGAGCCATAAAAGCAGACAGAGCTGTATGCATCTAGAGGCAAGGGCTGCCACAGGCAACCAAGCAAAGCTGGTTCTCTTCCTTCCAAAAAAGACCATCCTCCAAACCTCTGAAATGGTTTACTCATCTTTATGTTACCATCTTATCCATTAAACAGGATCCATTCCACTTAACAAATACTGTTTTAAAAATGCAAATAATAAATGAACAAGGAAGGCCACATCGGTTATTCACACTATGAATCAAATTTACTTTTCTACTACCAGCTATAATTGACTGCCTTGAAATACCAGAGTTTTGATTGAGAATGATTAAAAGGGGAAAAAGAGTAAAATTAAATTGAGAAAATGGAGTGCTACAGGGATATGGCAGGGAAGGAGTATCACAATGGGGAAAATATATCAAAGAATCAAAAGCCCATTTGCTGCCTAGATAAAGCACTACAGATGAGGAGATGATGACACAAATTGTGCAAATTGTTTGCTTTTTAAGATCTGCCAAGAGGATCCAGGAAAGAAAATAGAAATGTTCTTTCCTCCTCTTCCTTCTTTTCCTAGCAGCATCTTGCTTCCAGGACCCAGAATTCAACCTAGCACTAGTAATAGATTTGGGCTTCCACTTGAGATAAATGGTCTTTTGTGCATGAGCCTAGAATCTGTCTGCTGTCATAACTCCTGATAACCTACTAGGACCCAACTACCCTGCCAACCTCTCTACCTCACTTATGACGTTCCAGCCATATGGGTCTTCCCTCTGTTCCCTAAACAGGCCTGCCTTAGGCCTTTGCATTTGCCGCTTCCTCTGCCCAGAACAGTCTTCTTCACATCACTCTGGTCTCAATCAATTTCACTTCTTCATATGGGCTCTCCCTGAACTACCCAATGTCCCACCTGACACTTTGCCAAACTCACATATAAATGCGTCTCTGTCGGTCCCAATGCCAATTTTACTTCCTTCTTAGCACTTAGGCTTATCAGAAAATGTTATCTTGTTTGTTTACTTATTTACTCATGCATCATCTGTCTTCCTCAACAAGATCCAAATTTTATGAAAGCAGGGGTGGTCTCTTGATGGCTGTTGTTGGCCCTGTGCACTGAACAATGCCTGGCAGGTATTGAGCACTCCATCAATGTTGGTTGTTCAAAAAATGTCAACGCCATATGGGACACCACTCTTTTTCTTAATTGGGGGATTCCTCCATTATGAAAAGCATCAAAAGCATAGCCAATAATGGTCTCTAAATATTTATGGCTCTAATATCCAGAGCTGGGTCTCTATCATTGTTTTAAATTTGCCAGTATTTGTCTCCAAGTGCAAAAAAAACAAAAAAAAAATCACTTAGACTGAGCTCTCATTGGTTCTCTTCAGGAACCAGGGTTCTGTTGTATTTCTTCAGTAAATGACA
The DNA here is from genome assembly GCA_963574415.1 of Tarsius wallacei. Taxonomy (NCBI): domain Eukaryota; kingdom Metazoa; phylum Chordata; class Mammalia; order Primates; family Tarsiidae; genus Tarsius; species Tarsius wallacei. The sequence continues at coordinate 5,417 of CAUYQG010187144.1, forward strand.
AACACTCAGATGAGCTCATTTAGTTTAAAAACAGGATCCTAGAATGACAATGCAAGCTTCACAGTAAAGGGCATTCCAAGGATATGAGAAGAGAGAATTGAAAAGTGTGTGTCTCCTGTCCAATCCTTTTGGATACCTCCATGTAGAGTCTTCTATTTTATGTTACAATTATCTATATATATATTCTCTCTCCTGGATTATAAGCTCCTTGAGGGTTGGGATTCATGTCTGATTCCTTGCACCTCCAAAATGCCTAGCATTATGCCTTATATACCCAGGTGATGAATGAACTTCAAATGAATGCATGAATGTTACTTCTACTATTATTCAAAATGACTCAAACTATGAGCTAGCCTGTCTGCAAGAAGCAATTTTCCTAAGTGATTCCTGGACAACCTAAGGGAAGCAACACTTTCCTTACATAGTAGTATGTTAAATTACAGTTGAGAAACACTGACTATTTGAAACACAAACATGCACATGTTATGCTTCACACACATAGAGGCACAGGTTTGAGTGAAAATTAAATGTGGAAATTTAATCATGGAAAGTTCTCATTCCAAAATTTGTGTTCCCCAAAACGAAAGAGCACTCTCTCCCCAGCAGGCTACATACCTAACAACAGAGCTGGGTTGCTACCACAAACATTAACTAAAAGGCACATATGAGAAAGAGCTCTCACCATGTGGCACAAAAATATACTGTTTAATATGTAGGGTTTGCTACATGTTACCAGTTTTACAATTGTTCTTATGTCAGTTAATTGCTTATAAGAGCAAACAGCACCCTGCCACATGCTCACGACCACATGTTCTTCGGCTATTTTAATAAGAACTGGCCTGGATTTATAGCAAAATAACTTTACTTAGGACTTTCTGCCAAAATCTTATCTGATAACCGCCCCCCACACACGGACATCTGGGGACGGCATTTGGAGGCACTGTTTTGAAAGAACGTGGAGGAGATGATTTCAAGGGCAAAAGAGAGCTTCAAAAGAAGCAATTACTTTGTAAATCTGATCAATAGCAAGGAGCATGAACTATAAAATGCCTCTTAAAAACTCATTTGAGAGTGAGGTGCAGTGACATTTACAGCAACACCAAGAACAAAATACTTATAAACAAGTTGGCGGTATTCTGGCTAAGTAGGTGGTACCAACATAAAACTCTGTTTGTATCTGTGTATCTAGGTAGATGGAGGTTATCAACCCATTCATCTCCAGGCCTCTTCCTGTATTAACGTCTTGCGCTGTTGTACTGGCTCTCTTATGTTAAGCAACTCTGTGTAATGAAGTTTCTGCAAGCTGCTGAGATTGGCAACTAGACAAAAATACCTTTTTCCATTCTCCCTGTTTCACCTCAGGAAAAAGTTTCCTTTTTCCAAAACGTATGGACAGCATTGCCAATCTACAATGCTGCTATGGAAGCCAAAAACATAACAACAACAAAGAGCATAATCACAGCAGTTGGTAATTACCGCATGCTCACTCAGTGTCAGGAATTGTGCGGAATGTTTTGTATTTATTATCTCACATAACCCTTGCAACTCTACAAGAAGGTATCTTGCTCCCTATTTTACAGATGAAGAAATTGGGACACAGCGAGTTTAAGTTACTTGATTAAGGTGGTTGAGCTAAAATTAAGTGGTAGGGCTGAGATTCAAACCCAGTTTTTCTAACTCTAACCCAACTCCCCTCATCTACCATACTGAACTTTTTTCCTGCCTTCAAAATCTCTTAAATGAGAAATCAACCTCCCTCGAGAAGGAAAACAGAAATCACCTGGATACATGCAGGCCTGTGCGCCACCAGCAGGGATGAGTCTAGAAACAGTAGTGTGCTCAGAACCTAGATAAAAACAACACTTCAGTTGAGGTGAGTCTGTGCTGGACTGCCTTAGGTATTGAGTTGAATGTATAGTATGATCAAACAGTTCAAATCCAGCACTGTTTAGTGAGCATCTGCTGTATACTCACCATGTCAACTCACACCAGAATTTCAGAGATAAATAACAGAGTCCTTGTCCTCACAGAGTTTGCAGTCTAGTTAGAGACGGGGTCCAGTAGGAGTAGTAATTAAAATACTGCATGATCAGACGCAATTCTGGCCTAAGTACCAATTGTTCAGGGACAGAGGTATGTCTAGAGCCAGCCTAAGGTGAGAAGGACAAAGCACCATGGGGAAGGCTTCCCAAAGGAGAAACCAAGAGGGAGTCAGCAGAATGAGATGAGCATTCAGTCTAGGGAGACTGAGGCACAAGGCAGGCTGGAGGGCGGACAGGCTGTTCACACTAGAAGTCTGCAGGCGATGAGGCTGGAGGGCTAGAAAATAGCAGTGGCTACTGCTGAGTGCTCCTTGTGTGCCAGGCCTTGTGTAAAAGCACTGCACTGCCCAACAACCCCGTGAGCAAGACATCCTGATGCCATTGTACGGGGAGGCAGTTGAGGCACAGAAAAGGCGGTGACTCTCATGACACCACTCAGCAGTCAATCTGGTGGGGCTAGAACTGAGACTCACACTATCTCACGTCAAAGCCTGCAGTGAACCACTGTGCTGTGTGGCCTCCTGGACTCAGTAAGCTCCTGAGGGTGCAAAGGGAGCAACCCCATAAGCAGAGAAGTACCATGATTCCATGTGTGTCTTAGAATACCGCTTTCACTGCTGTATGAAAAGGGGGAGGGTGGACGAGAGGCACAGAGGCCAATCAACTGCTGAAATGCAGCATCTTCTTTGTGGCCAAACTTCTCCGCTTGTTGACAGCTCCTCTTTCTTGCTGCCAGTCGCCCTTCACAAGCCTGTGGCATTCCAACACAAGAAGGAAGGAATGTATTTGGAACAAGTAATCCCCAGGAAACCAGAATGCCCTTCCCTACTCCCCTTCCGGTCTCCCTCACAGCATTTATCACAGGCCTCACAAGCCCTTCCTTGCAAGTCCTCTTCTCCCTGCAAAGGGTGAGCTCCTGGATGAACTGTGCATCATTCTTTTTGTGCATCCCTAGGACATAGATGGCAGGAATTTCTGAAGGGTGCCTCCCTCTCTCTGCAGATGCTGTTTCTCGGTAGTCACCAGGAACTCAGGATGGCCAATTTGGATCCTTTGAGACCATCTGGTCAATGGGAGTGACTTGGCAGCAAGCAAGAAAATATTATGTTGGCACGTTGAGACTGAAGAACAACCAAGAGACCAAGGGGATACTATTAGTGTTAACCAACTCTTGTTTGGTACTTGCAATGTTTTTGACATTCTTCCAAGAGCTTTCCATGTATTAATTCATTTAATTGTCACAACAACCCTGTGGGTAGATAAAATTACTACCCATTTTCCTGATAGGGAGACTGAGGCACAAGCCTTGCCCAAGATCACACAGTAGGTAAGTAGCAGAGTCAGTATTCAGTTCCAGGGAATCTCACTCAGAGCCCACAGTCTTAACTACGATTGTCTGTTAACTGCCTCTCAGGAGAGAAAACTGAAGAAGAAAGATCCATGCTCCAGAATTATACCTACTACCTGCTACAAAGCAAGTAGGTGTAACCTCTCTGTAGGGCTTACATATATATTTCAAGAAGGGAGTAAAACACACATTTGCACAAGCCTGATGCTGTAGGAGTCACAATGGAAATGGGAGCCAGAAGCCACCCTCATTTCCACAACTCTATGAACAGACCCAGCAAGTAAGACAAGCACGGAGAACAAGTTAATAATGGCCTAAATAGAAAGACATGGCTTCAAATCCAACCTACTATTAATTAATTTATGTATTGCCACTAGGGAGGAGGCAGTTAGCATTAAGTTAGATTAAATTATGGAGAAGCTTCAGCATTGCTGTGACTATTTCAACAGTAATTATTAAGTTGCTATGCCTTCCTTCCCTAATAAAAAACCCTTTATTCTCACTCTCAGAATGCTTTGCTGTTCACCTGTCGCTAGCTTCTTTTGACAGACATGACAAGCTTTTCAGATGAGACTAAAGATACTTTTCAAAGAGAAAAAGGAAATCTGATTTGTAAATCCTAGTAGGCTTTTCATCAAAACTCGTTCCTTGAAGATTTGCCTCCCATCTTCCCCAAAGGACCTTGTATTTCATTACTGTGATGAGTGTATACTTGCAAAGACCAATAGTTCCTGAAGAAAACTGTGGATGTCGAGTATTGGGGGCACGAAACTGGGAGTCCAAAGACCTGGGCTCAAGTCCCAGAATTACCACTGGTGAGTTATGTGAATGTGCCCTCGGGTTCCACATCTATAAAGCAGAGGCCCCTATACTAACTACCCCCCAGTGCTGGCTGGAGTCTCAAATGAGAGAACGGATATGAAAACAACTTGTAAACCGCACACCACACAAATATGAACAAATGAGTTAACTGGCCAATTAACTAGGTTAGGGTAGCCCTGAAATTGGAAGGACTGAGTGACTACCCTGCTGCACGACTCTGATGATCTCTCAGGGGCCTAGTCGTAGTCCTTTTACATCAGAGACAAATTTCCCAACTGCTTGTAGTGACACCTGATCTTGACAATGATTTTGTATGTTCCTATCAGTATCTGAAGACCTGAAGGGCCATCAATCTACCCCATCCATGAAGTGGCAAAACTTTCTTGGAAAAGAACAGAAGAAACCCTTTATAAGAGCTCATCACTTCTCCTCTGTACCAGCATGAGAGCCAGGGAATATTTAGTGTCATGAGGTAAACTGTGTTGTTGAGGTCCTAACCCCTGGTACCTCAGAATGTACTTTATGGAAAGAGGGTCACTGCAGATACAGCTAGTTAAGGTGAGTCACTAGGGTGAACCTCTAATCCAATGTGACTGGTGTCCTTATAAAAAGGAGTCATTTGGACACAGACATGCACCTAAGGAGAACACCATATGAAAACTGGAGTTATGCTGCCACAAGCCAAGAAACTTTCAGAAGCTAGGACAGGGACCTGGAATCCAACCTTCCCTAGTGCCTTTAGAGGGAAGCACAGCCCTGCCAACATGCTGATGTCCACACTTCTAGTCTGTAGAACTGGGAGACAATACAGTTCTGTTGTTTCGGCCAGTCACTTAGCTTATTTTACTTCATTATCACAGTCTTAGGAAATCACAGACTTAGAATTTGCTTTTCCTGTTTCCCTACACTCAGTAGTTCACACATCTAACAATATTTACTGAGGATCCACTAAGTGACCAGGTCCTGGAAACATGGATGCATAAGATGGCAATATCCAGCCTCAAGGAGCTTAGAGTTGACTATGTTTATCAAACATGACAAAATGTTGTGAAGGTATGGCTCTTTCTGGAAAAGGAAGGAGATGGGGAGGGAGACCACAAAAGGTCACAGAAAGAAGTGCTTACTCTGACAAGATGAGTTCTTCAGGGACTCCAGCTCCTGTAAAGACTGAATGAAGTCTCAAGTCTTGTTGCTCAGAAAACGGCAGAGAGCAAAGTGACTCAGGCGTCAAAATATAAGAAGAGATAACAGACAGAAATACTCATTGCAGTGTTTTTACTCCAGTCCAGGAAACATCTAGCTTCCACTCCTCGCCCCCAACCCCCAGTGAGATTCTGACTCAGTAGATCTGGGATTGGGGAGAGAACATGTATGCCCTTAAAATGTTCTACAGAAGATTGATTGATTTGATTTTGAGTAGGGGTCTCACTCTGTCACCCACCCTGGAGTGCAGTGGCACTATCACCACTCACTGCAGTTTCAATCTCCTGGGCACAAGTGATCCTTCTGCCTCGGCATCCCAAGCAGCTGGGACTACAGGCCCAAGATACCATGACCAGATTTTTTCTTTTTTCTTTTTCTCACTTTTTCCCCCAGGCTGGAGTGTAGTGGCATGATCACAGATCATCACAGCCTATAGGAGATTTTAACATCCAGCCCAACGGATTCTGTCAGTGTTCCCCAACATTTTTCACATCATGACACCATGCAGCAAATGATAATATATACACAACACATTGAATTAAAACAGAGGTAATTTGGCAACATCTATGTGGCGAATGATAAAAAAAAATTATTTTCATTATTTATAACACATGAGCATGATAAGAAAAAGAAAATACTAGGAGAGACATTAAGCAGTTAATGTTTATAAATATTCCAAGTACAATCTTTTGAAATCACTGTATCCAAAAAGTTATAAAGGGAGCCATATAAGTGATGTTCAAATATAATTTGAACTGTTAAAACATTTTGAATGGTTGTGAGAAATGTTGAATGTTTTAACACAGAAAGAAATTTACAGCCATGAATATCTGGTGGCACATGTGAAACTCATTCACGGCACACAGCTTAGGAAGCTCTCAGCTATATTATGCTACCCCAGCTTTTAATTTGGGGTAGAACAAAAATCCACAGGCTCAAAAGATGCAGCCACAACTCGTATCCTGTTACAGTGAAATCCCAAGCCAAACATTAAATAGAAAAGCGAGGCAGACACAACTCAGAGACATGTGACTTCTAGAAAGTTTAAGTTAACAAACAAAATGAACAAGCAGTTCCTACATGCAATGCCTGACAACCAGAAGAGGAGGTTTAAGAAAAGGATTTTTTACAGGCTCAGCATTCTGAGCGATACAGGCAGAGCCGAGAACTTTCCCTAGGTTCCTTAGGTATACAGTGATGGAATGCCAGAAAATTCCTGTAAGGTGTTGGTAAGAGGCCAAAGCTACTCAAACCAGTCCAGTTCTCTCAGTAAAAAGGCTATATTTAAAGTAATGTCAAGTTGATTCCAGTAAGACTGTTGATTCAACTTTTATATTATTATATTATCTATAGTCCCAAGATCAAGCTAGACTTTTTTCAGTAAAGCATGCCTTGAGAACAGGAAGCCTTCATTATTATCAGACACAGAACAAACTAAAAAAAGAACATCCTGGTTTTTGGCACAAATGTTCATGTAAAGTTTAGCAGTTACTATGACTTGACCATCGGAAAGACAACATGAGGTTCTGATGTTCTGTGCTTGACAGACAGATACTTTAAATACTTTTAGTTCTCAACCTATGGCTTTCAGAGTTTTAACCACAGCTTGCAGAAAGAAATAATTTTTAGTATCTCCACCAGTCTACCTACATGTTTAAGGTTGGGAAAATGTCTTATAAAACACTCTTCTAATGTCCTTTATTATAAAAATAATACTTAAAAATTAATACTGCTCATTATTGACATACAACCTACAACTGGGTTTATAGTTAGGAGAAAAAGACTACAGTCAGAGAAATACTAGTTAGCTCATTTATACTATATCTGCAGAGCAAAATACTTGGTAGCCATCAAAAAGGAGAAAGCTGTACCTCTACTTATATGGTATGATTCTCAAGATATATTATTAAATGAAAGAAAATTTGAAAATATTAGGGTTATCCTCCTAATGACATTCAAACATTTTTCCCCCTCTTCTTTGTCAACAATACATGAAAAATCATGAGAACAGATTTTCTTAAATGGAGCTTAGTGAAATCCCTGAGCCCCACAGATTGTGATGTGACGCTCAGAAATTGGTATTTTTCATGTGTATACCCCTCCCCCATCACACAATTCCAACATCGGTGGTGTGAGGACCACACTTCGAGAACCAATTCTAAAACCTCAGTGATATCTCAGGCTTTCAGAATCAGTGAACAGTAGCATATTCCCTGAAGCTCACTGAGAGTCCTCAACTCAAAACAGACTTAGGGAGTACCGACCTCCAGGGTCAGAAGTAAGCTTTTTGTTGTTGTTGTTTTCTGAGTTGTTTCCCAGGCTGGAGTGCAGTGGCACGCTCATGGCCACCCCAGCATTGGTCTGCTGGGTTCCAGCGATCCTTTTGCCTCAGTCTTCCAAGTAGCTGGAGCTATAGGCACGTACTACCACGCCCAGCTAATTTTTTGATTTATTGTAGAGACGAGGTCTCACCATGCTGCCCAGGCTGGTCTCAAACCCATGGGTTCAGGCAATCCTCTCACCTCAGCTTCCCAAAGTGCTGGGATTATAGGCATGAGCCACCATGCCTGGCCCAAAGGGGGAGGGAGAAGGAGAGGGGAGGGAGAAAGAAAGAAAGAGAGAGAGCGAGAGACAGCGAGAGAGAGCGAGAGAGAGAGAAAGAGAGAGAGAGAGAGAGAGAGAAAGAAAGAAAAAGAAAGAAAGAATGAAAGGAAGGAAGAAGGAAAGAAAGAAAGAAAAAAAGAGTTTCGTCTAACCCTCTGGGTCTAAACCTCATCTTCCACAACGCCACACCTCCTTCTCTATGCTCCAAAATGACTGAGTCACTTCTACTTCCAGAAGTCATCAGATTTTCTCTGTGATGCCTCTGGCCTTGTAGTGCTATGGAGCCACACCTGACACCTGTGCATCTTGCTAACTCATCCATGT
>CAUYQG010187148.1:0-18921 GCA_963574415.1 Tarsius wallacei
AGAGATTTACAGGAGATGGACCCCAGCTTGGTCATGAAGTTGCTTTGCTTCCACTGTGCAATGCACTCCTCAGAAATTTTAAATTCAGCCTGGACAAGATAGACATACAAAAGAGATATTAACAACAGTAAGAAAACTCTCTTATACCACCCCAGTAGTGTAAGATGGCTCAGCTTTCCTAAGATATTAACAACAGCAAGAAAACTCTCTTATACCACCCCAGTAGTATAAGATGGCTCAGCTTTCCTAAGAGATCAGTTTGTCACAATCTTTTGGCTGGGCTCGGTGGCTCAGCCTATAATCCCAGCACTTTGGGAGGCCACGGTGAGTGGACTGCCTGAGCCCATGGGTTTGAGACCAGGCCCGGCAAGCTGGTGAGATCTTATCTCTACAAAAAAACAGAAATTAGCTGGGCATGGTAGTGTGTGCATGTAGTTCCGGCTACTTGGAAGGCTGAGGCGGAAGGATCACTAGAGTCCATCAGGCTGACGCTGGGGTGGCCGTGAGCATGCCACTGCACTCCAGCCTGGGTGACAGAGTAAGACTCCGACTCAAAAAAAAAAAAAAAAAAAAAGAAAATAATTATAAACAGGTGCAAAGACTTGTGTACCAAGATAGTCATCACATCATTCTGATAGTGAAAAACTGAAAATAACCTCAAGTCTCATAAAGTTTTAGTTAAATTATGATAATTATAGAATACTATACAATGTGATCCCCCCTCAATATTTATGAAGATGGGAATATTTTCTTTTCTTTTTTTTTTTTGAGTTTTCACTCTGTTGCCCAGACTGGAGTGCAGTGGCTATTCTCGGCCACTACAGCCTCGACCTGCTGGGCTCCGGCGATTCTTCCGCCTCAGCCTTCCAAGTAGCTGGAACTACAGGCGTGCGCTACCATGCCTGGCTAATTTTTTTGATTTATTGTAGAGATGAGGTCTTGCCAAGTTGCCCAGGTGGGTCTCGAACCCGCGGGCTCAGGCAATCCACTCACCTCGGCCTCCCAAAGCGCGGGATTACAGGCTGAGCCACCGAGCCCGGCCGATGGGAATATTTTCAAGCATAAAGTTAAATTTAAAAAGCATTTCGTATGAACCAAATTGTAAATATATTATCTTTATCTTTCTATGCATAGCTAAAGACCAGAAGGAAATAATCACTGGTGATATTTTTTAGTATCTCTAGGTGGCAGGACTATGGATCTTTTTATTTTCTGCATTTCCTCCAAATATTTTAGACATTTTCTTACTTTTTTTTTTTTTTTGAGTTGGCCTCTCACTCTGTCGCCCAGACTGGAGTGCAGTGGCATGCTCACAGCCACCGCAGCCTCGACCTGTTGGGCTCAGGCGATCCTTCTGCCTCAGCCTTCCAACTAGCTGGAACTACAGGCGTGTGCCACCATGCCTGGCTTAATTTTTGATATGTTGTAGAGACGAGGTCTCACCAAGTTGCCCAGGCGGGTCTCGAACCCGCGGGCTCAGGCAATCCACTCATCTCAGCCTCCCAAAGCGCGGGATTATAGGCTGAGCCACCGAGCCCGGCTGAAACAAAGTATATTAATTAGAAAAAGTCACACATGACACTGCTAGTTCCATGAGAGCCTGTTTTTGCTGCTTTACTCATGGACATAGCCCAGACACCTAGAACAGTGTCTGACACAAATATCATGGCCTTGATATTTTTTTAAGAGATGGGGTCTTGCTATATTGCCCAGACCGATAACTCTTGGGCTCAAGCAATCCTCCCAGCTTGGCCTCTTAGAGTGCTGGGATTACAGGCATAAGCCACCATGCCTAGTCTTAGACTTGACACTTGTCGAATGAATGAGAGAATGAGTGCTGGGATCACTGGGGCAGGCAGGTGTGAGTCAGTGTCCAGAAGACAAGGAAACAATGAGTGCTCTAAGTTCAAGGTGGGCAGGAGGGACCCTGGAAGGGTTTTAATCCTGGTTCCATCATTTCCGGTGACCCTGTGTGGCCCTGTCAGGTAAATTGCCAGGTAAAATGGGGATAATCCCCTCCTATCACAGGATGAAGGTAAAATGAGAAAATGTGAAGGGCCTCAGACAGTCTGTTCATGGCTCAGTAAATGTGAGGTCCTTCTAAGACCCCACACTCCTCAGGTACCTCAAATTTAGAAAAGTCTGGAATGAAGAAGGAAAATAAGGGCTCAGATGCAGAAATTCCCAAGTGGAAAAGGGGAAGCTGTGGATTCAGTAGCAGTAGTCTGGGGACAGTCTGGACAGCTCAGCCAAGGGGGGGAATAATGGCAGCTTTTTACCTGCAGCTTCTCAAAGACTTTCTTCTTGGGCTTGAGCTCCTCATCTGGTTGGCCCTTTTCATAGCCTTTCACAAACACTCGCTCACCGGGAGCAGAGCCTGCAGGAGGGTCCAGAGGTTCAACCTGGCGGCTTGTCCCTTCTCTGGGAAGACACACAGGGCAAAGAAAGGGTGAAGCTATGGATGGCTTCCAACGGCTGTGGAGGCTAAAGCAATCTGGGCCTTTACATAGATGTCCTGATGGGATTTTCTTTTCTTTCTTTCTTTTTTTTTTTTCTAATCCAAACGCACTTCTCTTTATTCAAACCAGGTTCAGACTGGTCAGGGGGCACGTGAAGCCACGTGTCCGGGGGAGTGGCCGCCCACGAGGCCCCGCCGGTCCCGATCCCGATGCCCCGCTGCACCCCACAAACGCCACCAGGCAGGTCAGTCGACAAAGCAAGGAATTAAACAAAAAACAAAACACACTCAGTAGATTTCTTCCTGCAGCGCCCAGAATTCCTGGACCAATGAGTCCCAGCCCACAGCCGGGAGTGAGGGTTCAAGGCCCTCACCAGTGCCATTGCCGACGGAAAGCCCGCTTTAAATTAAAAAATAAGCCAGTATACATCGTAGAAAATTTCTCTTAAAAATCTCACAATTTGTAAATGTATATTTTTTCTTTAACATAAAAGTTTACAATATATGATAAAACAAAGGCTCAGGAAAGGAATTTCAAAAAAAGGAGAATGAAGAAACCTGAAGTTGTGAATTAAAGCTGAAGACATTTTCTTAACCCTGTTGTTGAACCAGTGACTTTGTTTTATTGTGCTGATGGGTTAGAGAAAGAAATATACTTAAAAACCTGGGATTTTCTTTTTTAATTTTTTTTTTTTTTTTTTAGTTGGAGTATCACTCTGTCTCACTCCAGGCTGAAGTACAGTGGCATGCTCATGGTCACTGCAGCCTCATCCTGTTGGGCTCAAGCAATCCTTCTGCCTCAGCCTTCCAAGTAGCTGGAACCACAGGCATACGCCACCATGCCCGGCTGATTTTTTTACTTATTGTAAAGACAAGGTCTCGCCATGTTGCTCTGGCTGGTCTCGAACCCCTGAGCTCAGGCAATCCACTCACTTCTGCCTCCCAAAGTGCTGCGATTACAGGCATGAGCCACCGCACCCAGCTCCTGGTGGGATTTAGGGCATCCTCAGTACCAGAGCCCCAGCAGGTCCTCATTATTTTACTACACCTCTGGATTTCACCAGGGTTAGGTTAACCAGTGCTATACCAAAATCCTATGCCAGGAGAGATGCCAAAATCTGAGTTTCCAGGGGAACAAGTATGAAAGAACACAGCAAGGGCTTTATAGCCAATCAGAACAGGGTTTGAATCCCAGCTCTCAGTAGTGAGACTTGGACATGAACATACTGCTTTGAACCCTCCGTTTTGATTCTAACAAAATTAACTATAGGCAACATGCTTCATTCACAGTACTTGTGCAGTAACTCCTTCACGCATCATCTGAAGAAGAGGCACCTGTTCTCAAGGCTTCCACCTGGCATGTGAAGGGCATCATGTGAGCTAATTCCCCACTCTTTTTGGCCTCCCCAGGTCCTGCGCCGCATCCCAAGTCCACACTCACATAGAAGCACACAGAAGCATGCCTTGGGACTCGACTCCTCTCATCTTCTGGGGTTTCAGGTTGCACAGCACCACTACCAGCCTGCCTTGCAGTTCCTCCTTGGGCACAAACTGTACCAGGCCGCTCACCACAGTCCGTGGTTCAGCTTCTCCCACGTCAATCTTCTCCACATACAGGCTGTCTGCATCTGGGTGCTGCCAGCAAGAAATGCCAGGCAGGAGAGTATCACAATGGAGTAGGTCAGAAGCCTGGTGAACTCTTGGGCTTCAGAGATGGGCATTCATCCCCTACAGAGCACCACCAAGGGCTCTCCCAGAGCTAACTCTTTCCAGGTCCCAGACAGCAGATGAGAGAATGGGCCTTGAAGGTATATTCTACTCTCAACTGAGGTTAGATCTGAGTAAAATAAACCTACAAGTTATGTAAGAAGCGGAAGAATTCCTAACAGTAAATGGCCTGGGCTGTCTAGGTGGCATCATGGTGCACATGCTGCACTAGGTCAGTCCTATGTGGGTTGGGAGATGAGAGGGGGATGATTGCTGGCCTCACTGTTTGACATGGGGGCATCAACAGCTCTCTCAAGGTCGTTTTGGTGGTTGGGTGTATATAATGAAAAGCAAATCAATGCCTAGGGGAGACAAAAGCCCAGAACAATGGTCCCAAGCCACTGGGTACATAATCTTCTGTCTTTGGGAAAAAGGAAGTTTTCCTCCCTCTACTACATTCTAAAAGGGGCAAAGTGACCGATCTAACATAAGGGCTGTAGCTGGTCCAGGCAAGGGGTAGAGACCAAGTAAGTCCATCAGACCAGACTTAATAGATATACAAGGAGTTCCCTCTGACTAACATCCGCCCCCCATTGCAAATTCCTGGCTGTGTTTGGTTGCATAATGTCCAAAGGCAACAACTGCTATGGAAAGCCTGATGCCTGGAATTAGACACCTGGGTTCTGACTTGCAATATGACCTCAGGGATGTTACTTCCTATTGCAAGGCCAGGTTTCCTCCAGATGGAAACAGACAAACCTGACCCCATCTGTCTCTCTGGGATGTGGTGAAAAATGAGTACCTTCTCCACACTGATGATTTTCCCCACACGGATATCCAGCCGGGATGGGATGATCTCCTCTGGTTCTGAATTCTTAGCAGGGCCTTTGGCCACTGGCTCTGGAATGAGAAGAATCTCATAGGTAGGACTCTTGTCCTTCCTCACGGCAGGTCAGCTGCTGATCCCACCAAGTGAGAATGTTGCGATTAGGCAGGACTTGGTGTGGAATCCCAACTCTACCCACTGAGTTATACCTTCTTTATTACAGGGCTGGCAACCTTGCAGAAGTTACATACCAGAGTTTCATCCATTCTCTCCACCAGTTATTTTGCTGGGGGGAGGGAACAGCAGTAGCTATGCCACCTGTAGGTGTTTCCACTCACGCATTCCATATAGAATTTAATAAGTCTTTTCTGGGAGACTCACACAGATCAATGCCAATATCTCAGCATCATGGATAAGAGGATGGCCAGCTAAAAGCCAGTCAGAAGCACACAGAAAGGAACTAGAAGACTTGGAAGATGAGCTTCTCTAAGAAGTTCTGCAGGCCCTACCTGAGCAGCTATATAATAAACCATTGTATTCTATGTACCAACTGGGTATAACCATTCCCCTGAATGAACAGGCAGACTTAGTGAACACAGAAGAAGGATCAAAGTACATGACTCACACTGGCATCTCTCAGCAGTGTTGGTACAGCAGGATGTAACCACTTCCTGGTGTCAACCAAACCCAAATCAAGATGACTCAAGTTCCATTTTAAGAGTTAGTAGGATATGATATTCCTGCACTTTAGACCCCCCGGGTTCTTGGGTCCTCAATTTAAGACAGACATTTGACAGGCTCACTGTCTCACTGATGTCAACCCCCTCCCGGGCTGGCCTTACTCTGCTTCGAGGGATCCGGGTAGGCAGCACTGGCCAGTTTTTTTAGTGCAGGAGTATTAAACTTTTCCCGGATGGGATCCAGCAACTTGTTCAGGGCGACTTCAACAGAATTTTTTAGGTCTCCAGGGTGTACAACCTGCAGAAGTAAACAAGACCTGGTGAAATGAGGTCTGAAACAGGGCACAGGACACTTAAGTCTAAGAATGTACAGACAGGATGCAGGGAGTTTTTTCCCAGCATTGTCTTATTTGATCCTCATGACCATCTGTTAGGCAGCTAAAGCAGAGAAGAGAAAATAGATTCAGAAAGGTAACTAACCTGTCTGAAATCCAGGTCTTCTGACTCTAAATTCCACCCTAAGTTGAGGGTGTTTAAGGGCTGAATGCATTTATTAATCAAATTCTTCCAGTCCCTCTATTTATGCTTAAAGTAGTGGCATAAACCAAGTGCAATTTACAGGAAGAAAAACATTCACATGAGCAACCTGAGGGCTGAGGGAGTGAGCTGAGAGAAGAAAGAAGGGTTTTGGCTAGGCACTTTCCTAAGCTTTGGCTTCCTTGCTTATGAAATGAGGATAACAATAACTATATCTCACAGAGTCAGAATGAGGATTAAATTGTTTAATGTGGGAGAAAATACAGTAGTGTTGGTACATGGTAATGGTTCAGTAATTCAATTTTTCTCCTTGTGTCCTGTAACTACTTTTTTTATATCCCAAATCTGGCCTGAAAGAACATTCTAGATATTCTGAGGGGATATTCCTATCCCTTAGGTATGAATATGTGTAATACAGCAATGGTAACATTTTTGTTCTCATGTTATTTCTTCAGTTCCTTGGGAATATTTAATTTTTAATAAAAGCTCTAGGCCTGCTGCTGCCCAATATGGTAGCCACCGATCTTGTATGGGTACTTAAATGTAAATTAAAATTCAGTTCTTCAGTTGCAATAGCCACAAGTGGCCAGTGGTTTCTGTATCAGTCACTGCAGATAGAACATATCCATCACCACAGAAAGTTATATAGAATAACATGGCTGCAAACATTTTTCCTCAGGTATTTCATCTATTCCTTCTCATTATTCCCACAAAGGACTATTTATGAGGTCAAGGAGTACAATATGGGTTCTGCAGCCTGCCTCAGATGGCCGAGAGAAGGGTTTCTGAGCAACAGTTGTAAAATGTCCCCAAACAGGCCTTAAGTGTCTTCAGACCTCAGCAGTCACCGAGTCTTTCCCTCCTTTTGCTGCTCAAACCATCTGCATATAACCTTGCCCCAAGGGGTCCTCTAGCCTCTGCCTGAACACCTCCTGTCAAGTGACGCAGCCCTGCCCATTGCCAAATGGTTGGGGTTATTAGAGAGTTTATCCTGATGCTGAGCCTAAACATGCCTCCCTGTGGTCCCTACCCACAGTCCTGCTTTAGCCCTCTGGTGCCACAAGAAGAAATCTAACTCAGGGTTGGGCATGGTGACTCACAGCTACGTTCCCAGGACTTGGGAGGCCAAGGCAGGAGGATCACTAGAGCCCAGGAGTTCGAGGCTGCAGTGAGCTATCATATCCCAACTGCACTCCAGCATAGGGCAACAGAGTAAGACCTCTCTTAAGAAAAACAAAACAAGGCCGGGCTCGGTGGCTCAGCCTGTAATCCTGCGTTTTGGGATGCCGAGGTGAGTGAACTGCCTGGGTCGCAGGTTCGCGACCCGCCTGGGCAACTTGGCGAGAC
This sequence comes from Tarsius wallacei, assembly GCA_963574415.1. Lineage (NCBI taxonomy): Eukaryota > Metazoa > Chordata > Mammalia > Primates > Tarsiidae > Tarsius > Tarsius wallacei. The sequence goes on from CAUYQG010187148.1 coordinate 7,556, forward strand.
CTCATCTCTACAATAAATAAAATAAAAATCAGCCGGGTGTGGTAGCGTGTGCCTGTAGTTCCAGCTACTTGGGAGGCTGAGGCAGAAGGACCGCCGGAGCCCAGCAGGTCGAGGCCACCGCACTCCAGTCTGGGCAACTGAGTGAAACTCCAACTCAAAAAAAAAAAAAGAAAAACAAAACAAAATGAAAAACCCCCCAAACCCAGCCCCCTCCCCATGAGAGTCCCTCTCATATTTGAGGATGACTGAACACATGCTTGCTTCCCACTAAACATCCCTGGTTTTTTCAATGTTCCCTTTTGTGGCATAGTTTTGAGTCTGTTCTGTGTCATGACATCCCTCCTTCCTCAACCAACATGTCCCAGGTTGTCAAATAAACCCTTAAAATTTAAGTCCAGGGCTGAATACGCAACCCCAGTGTGCTCAGAATAACAGAGAACACTGGCTGGGCACGGTGGCTCATGTCTGCCTAGGAGTTTGAGACCAGCCTGGGTAATATAGCGAGATCTCAACTCTATAAAACATACAAAAATGAGCCAGGCATGGTGGCATGCACCTGTAGTCCCAGGGAGGCTGAGGTGGAAGGAGTGCCTGAGCCCAAGAATTCAAAGCTGGAATGAGCTGTGATTGTGCCACTGCCCTCTAGCCTCAGCAACAGAGTGAGATCCTGACTCAAAAAAAGAAAAGAAAGAAAACAACACAGTGCCTGTCACCTCTCTGATTCTGGACTCTACATTTCTGATGACTTAGTCCAAGATTTCATTAACATTTCTAACAGCTCCATCAAATTCCTGCTTCAGTCTGAATTCAGAGATTCAGAGTCAATTAACCCCCCATACCATTCCCTATACACACTATTATTATGCCTTCTCTTCGTGACCTGGCCCTGCCCACCTTTCCTACAATGCCCCACCTCACCTGCTAGACTCTAGTCAGACCAAAACACTTGTGATCCCTCATACATCATGCTGTTTCATCTTACCATGTCTTCATACTATTTATTTATTTTTTTGTTTTTGAGTTGGAGTCTCAATCTGTTACCCAGGCTGGAGTGCAGTGGCACGCTCATGGCCACCACAGCCTCGACTTGCTGGACTCAGGTGATCTTTCCTCCTCAGCTTTCCAAGTAGCTGAAACTACAGGCTCGCACTACCACACCCAGCTAATTTTTTGATTTACTGTAGAGACAAGGTCTCACCGAGTTTCCCAGGCTGGTCTCAAACCCCTGGACTCAGGCAATTCTCTCGCCTCCACCTCTCAAAGTGCTGGAATTACAGGTGTGAGCCACTGCGCCCGGCTGTATTCAATTGCCTCACAGATTTCCTCATGAACTCCTATTCCTCAAGCAAGATACTGCTTGGCTATTGTCTCCCACAAGCTTTTCTGGACAGTCAGTTAATCACTTCCTATTTATTTATCTCTTCATTGTGCAGTGACACAGTCATTGACATGTTCACATGTCTGCCTTTCCTATACAGCTTCATGAGGATTTCATCCCCTTTGTAATACCAGTCCCTAGCACAGTTCTCACTACATAGACACCCAGTATTAAGTCTGTTAAACTATCTCTTGAACAGTGGTACCTCTGTTCTGTCCTTTTATAGTTGTCTCTTTTTTGAATCCCGTTTTTGTACCTTTCCCTGAAATACTTTTATCTTCTTGGGTTTAGTTCTTTATTCCAGTCTGTCAAGCCTTTTGGAGAGTGATTAGGATATCAATACATTGGCTTTGCACCTTTTGCCCAGCTAGTTGTTGAAGCACTTGAGTCCTCATTTGAGCCATAAACAAAATATACAAGGCCGGCTCCAGCTCAGCTGGTAATCCCAGCACTTTGGGAGGCCGAGGCGAGTAGATCGCCTGAGCCCAGGGGTTCGAGACCCACCCAGGGAAACTAGTGAGACCTCGTCTCCGGAAGGACAGCCAGAGCCCAGCAGATCGAGGCTGCGGTGGCTGGGAGCGTGCACTTTGCAGTCTGGGTGACAGAGTGAGACTCCAACTCAAAAAACCCCAATAAACAAAAAACAAAATATACAGTCCTGGAGAGCACTAAGACAGAGTCCTGTGGCACATAACAAAAACCTGGCTAGGCCAAGATGCAGAGGTTTGTCAGAGTTCCTCTAGTATTACCTCATCAGCAAAGTCCTTTTCCAAGTCCTTGTAAGCTGTGTAGGTTTTGTTTCCACCCCATTTCTCATCTCGAAGGATCACAAACTCTATAAGAAAAAGATTCATGCCAACAAACTTATTGATAACAGCAGTCAGCATTCCTACCCCAAATGAATAACTATTTATAGCTTTTGTCATATATTTTGAACTTGATTATATGGCATTTTACTGTTTTTAAATTAGATGGGTGGCAATATTGTCTACCCAGCTAACATTCCAGCTCCTTGAGGGAAGGACTGTGGCTTATATATTTTGTTGTATTCCTTTAGGTCAACATGTCTGCCTCAGCCCCCATTTCTAATACCTTTGCCTACCCCGATATCCCCTTCCTAGAACTTAGCCTGGTAATGAACATATGGACAACTTAATATAACCTAACCTCATCCATACATGAATATATGAGAAATCAGAGCAGAGAATCAGGGCAGTTAGTCCCCGGAGGAAGAGTCTGTGACAAATCACAAATATGATCACAGCATGAGTTTTGCTATTCCAGCCTGGCCTTTGAGAAGAAAACAGAGTGTCTTACCGGACTTGAGGGGAAAGAGGACATGTTTGATGAAGGACAGAACCCCATTATTCTCCACATTTCCTGGCTCACAGAAGGCCTTCTTCAATTTTTTCTTTACATCCTCCTTCCGATCAAGGAGATCAATCTTGGACTCCTAGAAGTCATAGAAGGGAAAAGGCCCTCTTGTGGTTGAAAATGAGAATATGCTCAACTAATTTGTATAGTTTAAAAAATTCTTAGCTGGGCGTGGTGGCTCATGCCTGTAATCCAGCACTTTGGGAGGCGGAGGTGAGAAGATTGCCCAGTGGTTCAAGACTAGCCTGGACAACTTGACGAGAACTCATCTCTACAATAAATCAAAAAAATTAGCCAGGTGTGGTGGCATGTGTCTGTAGTTCCAGCTACTTGGAAGGTTGAGGTGGAAGGATTGCCTGAGCCCAGCAGGTCGAGGCTGCAGTGGCCATGAGCATGCCACTGTACGCCAGCCTGAGCAACTGAGTGAGACTCTGACTCAAAAAAAAGAGAAACAACCCCTTCCCCCCAAAAAACCCAAATAAATTATTTTACAAAGATTTTAACATTAAAATAGCTGTAACAAAAGCAGAATTAATCAGTTGAAGAACCATTAACAATTCTGCCACCCAACAAATAAAACTATTTTAGTTTTTTGTACTCTTCCCAGGCTTTGTCTACAGCATGCAGAATTGTTATGAACTTGTAGATAGAGGCTGGGTGTGGTGGCTTACACCTGTAATCCCAGCACTCTGGGAGGCCAAGGTGAGAGGACTGTCTGAGCCCAGGGGTTAGAGACCAGCTTGGGCAACTTGGGGAGACTGTGTTTCTACAATAAATAAAAAAAAAATTAGCTGGGCATGGTAGAGCGTGCCTATGGTTTTAGGTACTTGAAAGGCTGAGGTGGAAGGATTGACTGAGCCAGGCAGTTCATGGCTGCAGTGGCCGTGAGTGTGCCACTGCACTTCACCCTGGGCAACAGAGTGAGACTGCGACTAAAAAAAAAAAAAACAACAAAAAACAAAACAGAATAAATGTCTGGAGTTGGGTACTGTGGCTCATGCCTGTAATTCCAGCACTTTGGAAGGCCAAGGCAGGAGAATTGCTTGAGCCCAGGAGTTCAAAACCAGCCTCGGCAACACAGCAAGACTTCCATATCTACCAGTAAACAAAACCAAAACAAAACACGAAAAAAGAAAAAAAGCAAGGCATGGTGACTTAAGCCTGTAATTCCAGTACTTTGGGAGGCTGAGATGAGAGGATTGCCTGAGCCCAGGGGTTTGAGACCAGTCTGGGCAACTTGGTGAGACCTCGTCTCAACAATAAATAAAAAAATAAGCCAGGCATGGTAGCACATGCCTATAGTTCCAGCTACTTGGAAGGCTGAGGTGGAAGGATTACTGGAGCCCAGTAGGGTGACGCTGTGGTGGCTGTGAGTGTGCCACTGCACTCCAGCCTGGGCAACCGAGACTCTGAGTCCAAAAAAAAAAAAAAAACCAGAATAAATATTTGTCTTGTATTTCTGAATGGCTACCTAGTCTTCACTTATAATTTTTATGCTGCATTATATTCCCAATTATTAGTGGCAACATAATTTAATAATTTCTAAACTGTTAGATTATATGCCAATTTTTACAAATTATATATAATGCTACATTGAACATCTTTGCAGAGATTTTTTTGCCATCTCTTGAATTTTTTTGTTTTCTTTGTTTTTGAATTAGAGTCTCACTCTGTCACCCATACTGAAGTACTGTGGCACACTCATGGCCACTACAGCCTCGACCTGCTGGGCCCAAGTGATCCTTCTGCCTCAACCTTCCAAGTAGCTGGAACTACAGGCAGGTGCCACTATGCCCGGCTAATTTCTTGATTTATTGTAGAGATGAGGTCTTGCCAAGTTGCCCAGGCTGATCTCCAGGCTGATCCTGAACCCCTGAGCTCAGGCAATCCTCTTGCCTCAGCCTTCCAATGTGCTGGGATTATATGCTTGAGTCACCACTCCTGGTCTTGCCATCTCTAGAACTAATGTATTTCCTTAAACTACCTAAAACTGTTAGATTCAAAATTGTTTTCTGAAAGGTATATGGAAATTGAGGTTGCCATCAGCAATGTGTGAGGATACTTGTTTTACAGCAATCACCAACATCTGATATAATATATTATTTAGAACATTTTTTCTTTTTGGATAATAGGCTTTGTTTCTTATTTTGGAGTGAGTTCATGGTCATTTGAGTTTAGTGGTTACCAAATTCTAGCCCATATATGACCATACATGAGTCACTTGGGATCCATTTTAAAAATATACATCATTGGGCTTTATTGAAACATAATGAATCAAAATCACTTGGGGTTAGGCCAGGCATTTATATTTTTAAAAAGCTCTCCAGGGCTGGGTACAGTGGCTCACGCCTATAATCCCAGCACTTTGGGAGGCCGAGGTAAGACAAGCTGAGCCCTCAGGTTCGAGACCATTCTGGGCAACTTGGCGAGACCTCATCTCCACAATAAATCAAGGCATGGTGGCGCATGCCTGTAGTTCCAGCTACTTGGAAGGCTGAGGTGGAAGGATCGCCTGAGCCCAGCAGGTCAAGGCTGCCGTGGCCAGAAGCGTGCCACTGCCCTCCAGCCTGGTGACAGAGTGAGACTCCAACTCAAAAAAAAAGTTCTCCAGGTGGCCAGATACGATGGCTCACACCTGTAATCCTAGTAATTTGGGAGGCTGAGACAAAGAGAATTGCCTGAGTCCAGGAAGTCAAGACCAGCCTGGGCAACATGGTGAGATCCCCTCTCTATAATAATTAAAAAAAAAAATTTAGCTGGGTGTGGTTGCACATCTGTAATCCCAGTTACTCAGAAGGCTGAGGCAGAAGATCTGCCTGAATTCCAGCAGGTCGAGTCTATGGTAGCTGTGATTGTGCCACTGTATTCTAGTCTGGGCAACAGAGCAAGACTCTGTCTGTAAATATAAATATATGTATAATACGAATATTAAAAATATATAAAATAAAATGTAAAAATGTATTCACCGATTTCTGATCAAAGTTTGAGAAATCAAGAAGTCAAAGTTAAAGAACTAGATGAGTGTCCATGTGTGACTCTTGAGTCACCTAACAGGATTTGACTGGAGCGGCCACTGCACTCCAGTCTGGGTGACAGAAACTCCAACTCAAAAACAAAACAAAACAAAACAAAAAACAAAATAAATTCCCCAGGTGATTATGAAGGTCAGCCATGTTTGGGAACCCAGAACTTAACTTTTCACATCTTTGGATTCCACTGATTCCTCTATTCTTCTATTTAATGAACAGAGCAAAAGTGTATTTTCCTTTTTTTTTTTAAGTAGGACTCTTAAATGTTAAAAAATATCATATTTATAGTATTAGTTATATTAAACACCATCCTAAGAATAAAAATGCGAATTGATGGAGTACAACTGTGGCCCTCTCATTAATAAGGCTGAATTTCATTCTATGAATGAAGAAATCACTTTTGTTTGTGTTTTTATTAGTAAAAGTAAAAACTGTTAAAATTATAATTGGATCTCATCAGAAGTGCTTCTGGGTCTTTCAATATTCAAGAGCCACTGAATTAAATGAATGATGTAAGGCCCCTAATAACTCAAATATCTGACAATTCTAGTTAGTCACATTCTTCTTTTGAGTACTTGGTCTCTTCATTGTTGCTGAAGATTCCTGTACTTGTCACAGCTGGCAACTTACCTCTTCTGAAGAGCTCATTTTGCTGCCAGTTAATCCTGGAACCATAGGATTCATCAGATGGACCCGCTTTGAGTAGCCAAGTGCAGGGAGGTACTGAGAAATTAGAAAGAAACACTCAAAAGCCGATATTGCTATAAATTCCTCCTTAGTGCTTTGAGCTCATCTAATCTGGCCAGCAACTTAATAGTTTGACATATTCTTTCCAACCTTTTTTCTATTCAATAGCTATAGTTTTCAATAGTGATCATAATATAAGCAAAGTTTTTTCCCTACTGCTTTTCTATTAGTTTCACATTGTTAGGCTGCTGGGCCTATTCTACCATAAACAACTATACAAGCTGCAAATACATAAAACCATTTGCAGAGATTGGCCAGCAACCAGTGTAGAGCCACAAATCATGAGGGAAGGGAAGCAAGGCGACTCCACATTCACCTTGGCCTTCTCCCTGGGGGCATTTTATTTATTTATTTTTATTTATTTATTTATTTTTGAGTTGGAGTCTCATTCTGTCGCCCAGACTGGAGTGCAGTGGCCGCTCCCAGCCACTGCAGCCTTGACCTGCTGGGCTCTGGCGATCCTTCTGCCTCAGTCTTCTGAGTAGCCAGAATTACAGGCATGTGCTACCATGCCCAGCTGATTTTTAAATTTATTATAGAGATGAGGTCTTGCCAAGTTGCCTAGGCGGGTCTCGAACCCGCGGGCTCAGGCAATCCACTCACTTCAGCCTCCCAAAGCGTGGGATTACAGGCTGAGCCACTGAGCCTGGCTCCCTGGGGGCATTTTAAAAAATAAGGTGCAGAGAAAGAGACCAAGGAGACAATAGTAGTCTGACCAAGCAGAAGAGACAGGCATTAGAGTTCAGGGCTGTAGGAGGCCAGGGTTTGAGATGGATTCTAAAGAAAAGGAGGCATCCTCCTTTCATATCTATGTCAAAATTCCCCACTGACTCATAGTTATGTGAAAACATGGTGAGACTCTAAGATACTGGGCAGAGACCAGGGTCCGGGAAGCTGGAGACCTGAGCAGAGATTTCAAACCTGTATAGTACTGGGGAGACAGAGGTTGAAGTTTAAGTCCAATCAAAGTAGAGAGGGTTTTGTGAACACCCTGAGATTTCAGAAATTTCAGTTTGAGACCCCAGAAAGGCCATGCTCTAAGAATAAGGAGAAAGAGTACTGGAGAAAGAACAAAACTGAAGTAGATGTGTTCTAACAAAGCCTAAAACCATTCCCTCACAGGACCAAGGTGATGAGTCAGCAATTTAGCAATCTGCAGAAAACATAGTGAAAGGAAGAAGGCTGGGCGTGGTGGCTCACGCCTGTAATCCCAGCACTTTGGGAGGCGGAGGTGAAAGGACTGCCTGAGCCCACGGGTTTGGGACCAGTCTGGGCAACTTGGTGAGACCTCATCTCTACAATAAATCAAAAAATTAGCTGGGTGAGGTGGCATGTGTCTGTGGCTTCAGCTACTTGGAGGGTGGAAGCAGAAGGATCACCTGAGCCCAGCAGGTTGAGGCTGCGGTGGCTGTGAGCATGCCACCGCACCACTCCAGTATGGGCAACAGAGTGAACCTCTGACTCAAACAAACAAACAAACAAACAAAAAAAAAAAAAAAAGAAAGGAATCCCAAAACCTCAGAATAAACTTAGTTTAAGCACAGCCATCTTGCTTAGCTTTACCGCTGACAAGTTTGCTGAGCAGCTTGCACATTCTTATTATAATCATTGGCAGAAAAATTGCCTTTCCCAGAACCAGTTTTCCCAGCATTAGGCCTTAGAACTTAGCGATTATCCAAACCCTCTTAAGCATATCCAGTCCTACCAACAGTCTTTCTTTTTTTTTTTTGAGTTGGAGTCTCATTCTGTCACCGAGACTGGAGTGCAGTGGCCGCTCTTGGCTACCGCAGTCTCGACCTGCTGGGCTCTGGTAATCCTTCCGCCTCAGACTTCCAAGTAGCTGGAACTACAGGCGTGCGCTACCACGCCCAGCTATTTTTTGATTTATTGTAGAGATGAGGTCTCGCCAAGTTGCCCAGGCGGGTCTCGAACCTGCAGGCTCAGGCAATCCACTCACCTCGGCCTCCCCAAGCGTGGGATTACAGGCTGAGCCACCAAGCCCGGCTTAAGTCTTTCTTCCAAGCATTGGTATTGATACACTGTTATCAGCCATCTGTGATGACCTCCAGCCCACTACCTGAGGTCATAAGATGCTGGTACCTGGTGACGTCAAGATCCAAGACTTATGTGGCTGCTGTCAACATCAAAGAAGGTAGCTCTGGATATTCCTTTTGGCCCAGACTCCTTCAAGCTCAAACCCCACCTTGTCCCAAGGACCCTTAAATATGCGTAGTTCTCAGCCCTTCAAGGCCACATTCACCTATTGAGTGCTGCCCCCTTCCTGTCTGTGGAGAGTGGATAATAAACTTCACTCTGTTGTCCAGGTTGGAGTGCAGTGGCCCGCTCATGGCCACCGCAGCCTCGACTCACTGGGCTCAGGCAATTCTTCCACCTCAGCCTTCCAAGTAGCTAGAACTACAGGCAGGCACCACCATGTTTGGCTAATTTTCTGATTTATTGTAGAAATGAAGTCCTGTCAAATTGCCCAGGCTAGCCGGGCTCGGTGGCTCAGCCTGTAATCCCGCGCTTTGGGAGGCTGAGGTGAGTGGATTGTCTGAGCCCGCGGGTTCGAGACCCGCCTGGGCAACTTGGCGAGACCTCATCTCTACAATAAATTAAAAAAAAAAAAAAATCAGCTGGGCATGGTAGCGCATGCCTGTAATTCCGGCTACTTGGAAGGCTGAGGCGGAAGGATTGCCGGAGCCCAGCAGGTCGAGGCTGCAGTGGCCGGGAGCGGCCACTGCACTCCAGTCTGGGGGACAGAGTGAGACTCCAACTCAAAAAAAAAACAAACAAAAACAAAAAACAAATTGCCCAGGCTGGTCTCGAACCCCTGAACTCAAGTAATCCTCTTGCCTCTGCCTCCCAAAGTGTTGGGATTACAGGCATGAGCCACCATGCCCAGCATAAACTTTATTTTCTTTCTGTTGCAATCTTACATTATTCCCACGGGACCAGCCGACCTTGCCTCAGTTTACCCTTTCACATAGCATTTCATAAACATAATCCAGAACCTGTACAACATATCTACAATCTCTTTGATACAATAAAAAAGTACTAGCAATGGGAAGCAGAAAAAAGTGACTGATAATCAAGAAAAAAGTCAACAGAAGCAGACCTAGACATAATCCAGATATTAGAGTAAGTTGACCAGGATGTCTAAGTAAACTGTGATTGGCATGTTAAAGAAAATAAGAGGAAAACATAGGCAAAATAGGTAAAAAGGAATTATAAAACAGAATTGTTATCTAGAAAAAAGAACAGAAGTTCTAAAATGGCACAATACAATACTGGATTTAACAGAAGACAGGATTAATGAAATTGAAGAAAGGTCATTAGAAAACATCCATAGTAGCCAGGCTCAGTGGTTCAGCCTGTAATCCTAGCGCTTTGGGAGGCTGAGGTGAGTGGGCTGCCTGAGCCCACGGGTTTGAGACCCACTTGGGCAACTTGGCAAGACCTCGTCTCTACAATAAATAAAAAATTAGCTGGGCATGGTAGCGCATGCCTGTAGTTCCAGCTACTTGGAAGGCTGAGGTGGAAGGATCACTGGAGTCCAGCAGGTTGAGGCTATGGTGGCCGGGAGCGTGACACTGCACTCCAGGCTGGGTGATGGAGTGAAACTCCAACTCAAAAACAAACAAACAAACAAACAAACAACAACAACAAATAAGAAAACATCCATAGTAAAGCACACAGATAACAGAGAAAGGAAAATAATAGAACAGAATATGAGACACATGGGACATGATCAATAGGCTTAACTGATGTATAACTAGAGTCCCAAGAGTGGAGAAGGAGAGTGTGACAGAAGCAATATTTGAGAAAATAATGGCTGAAAAATTTTCAAATTTGATGAAAACATAAACCCACAGATTCAAGAAAAATTCAAACAGGATTAATACAAACAAAAACTATAGCTAAAAACATCATAGTCAAATTTCTGCAAATCAGAGACAAAGAGAAAATCATAAATACAGTCAGAAAGAAGACATTTTATCTTCAAAGGAGTAACAATAATACTTATAGGATATTCAGTAGAAACTATGGAAACCAGAGGCAATAAAATGATTCTTTAATAGCACTAAAAGTAAGTAATTGCAAACCTAGAATTTGGTTATACCCAGTAATAGAAAAAGAAAGATGTTTAAAACAAATGAAAACTGAACGAATTAATTACTGAAAGACCTGCACTACAGGCACAAAATACTAAGGGGGCTCTTTAGGTTGAAAGAAAGTGAGCAGAACTGCAGGAGAGAATGAAGAGTAAGTAGGCGTAAATATACATGAAAACTGACTATTCCAAAACAATTATACTAAAGTAAAGTTGGGATTTACAACACAAGTAAAAAGTGAAATGAAATATATGACTATGGTAGCACAAAGAATGAGGGGAGTTAAATGGGATAAACTGTTATAGGTTCTCGCATTGTTGGAAAGTGGCAAAAATATCTAACTTAAGCTGTAAGAAATTATAAGGATACATGTTGTAATCTCTAGGGCAAAGGTAGGCAAAACTTTGTAAAGAGGCAGATAATAAAGATTTTAGGCTTTGTGGGCCATGTATGTTGTCTACTGCATGTTATTCTTTACCTTTTTTTTTTTTTTTTTGAGTTGGAGTCTCACTCTGTCGCCCAGACTGGAGTGCAGTGGCCGCTCCCGGCTACCGCAGCCTCGACCTGCTGGGCTCCGGCGATCCTTCCGCCTCAGCCTTCCAAGTAGCCAGAATTACAGGCACGTGCTACCACGCCCGGCTGATTTTTTAATTTATTGTAGAGATGAGGTCTCGTCAAGTTGCCCAGGCTGGTCTCGAACCCGCGGGCTCAGGCAATCCACTC
>CAUYQG010187152.1:0-38725 GCA_963574415.1 Tarsius wallacei
CCTGCTGGGCTCTGGCGATCCTTCCGCCTCAGCCTTCCAAGTAGCTGGAACTACAGGTGCGCGCTACCACGCCCGGCTAATTTTTTGATTTATTGTAGAGACGCGGTCTTGCCAAGTTGCCCAGGCGGGTCTCGAACCCGCGGGCTCAGGCAATCCACTCACCTCAGCCTCCCAAAGTGTGGTATTGCAGGCTGAGCCACTGAGCCCAGCTATTTTTACATTTTTTCGACAAAATTTGTTTTTCTATGAGAAATTATGGTGGTCGTAGGTGTTGATTTTGTGTAACAGCTTTATCTGCAAACACTGACAACATATCTGGGGATCTAAAAACCAACAATCTAGCTTGGTGATCTAAAACCCAACAAAACCTGTCTCTCTGTCCTTGTGAAACGAGATGGCAAATCTTACAGTAAGTGTGTAAGAAACAGCAAGAAATGGCTATGACATGTTTAGACACACAAGGCTTGATAGAGCATCCACCAGCCTGAGAAGGATATTGCTGATTAGAAGTTAACCAGAAAGTAAAGAATTCATTTGTGACTAAGGGACATTTACACAGCTTACCCATTATAGGTGATGTGATGACCTCTAATAACAGAAATTATTGCTATTTCCGAGGTAACTACATCACAGGAGAAAGATAGAAAGCATTAAGAAGTTCCTTCAGAATTTAAAGAATGACAGTGAGACATTGAGGCTTCCTAAAGAACAGGAGATCAGGGTAAGTCCACTCCTATAAGACTTTGTAGGAGTTCTATTATTTCACCATGTCTTAACTGTCTTTATTATGGTTTTTCACAATGACTGGAAATTAAACACTTTTAAGAAAGACTTATGCTTTTCTTTTCAGAATTCAGCAACTAAAGTAGCTTTACTTTACTGAGGAAGTATATCTTTTTCATTACCAAATTATATTCATAGATCAAGATATTACAAACAAAAACAAAAACAAAAAGTACTATAGTTTTGGATAAAAGACATTCCAAACTCTACAATAGCTTGGGAAAAGTCTCAAAAAAGACCTAGAATTGATATTTTACTTAACCAAAGGGGACTAGATGTACGACTTCCCAGTGAAGTCCATTTCCATCTCCCTACGAATTGATATCTTGAAATTGAATGCACATGGAGGTGGAATTTTTAAATTATTTTTGGGGGGGACAGAAAACAGAGTTGACATTTACAAGAAAAGTATAGTCTTTTGGAAAACATGGTATTTGTTTGAGGCCACCAAAATTTAGGCAGCCAATATTCCCAAATTATGTGTGGGCATGCCTGGTGTTTGATGAAGTAAACCAAAGGCAGATACTTCAGACGAAGTATTCAATTCCATCACAGGTATCTGGGTACTTCAGAGCACCCTTTGGCTACTGGTCATCTTCTGAGCCTGTATGTGTTGGCTTTCTTGATCTGTATGAGTGCTGCTTTCCCTGCCTTGAGTGCTGTGGAGACCCAGAGCAGTAGGTATGGGCTTGTGAGCTCTAAGAGGAGCAGCTGCTGATGGATTTGGAGAGGACAGTGTTCATGCTCATAGATGACAACAGTGAGAGCAGCCTTGTGTACACTACAAGGCCAGGCGAGACATGGCAAGCAAAGGCAGAGTAGAAGTGAGAATATTCCAAGCATCCTCAGAGGTGTTTGAAGAAAGTGTCAAGATTTTGCTGCCATTCAGGGAAGAAATAAGATATAGACATTTGTGCTCCATATATTAAATTATATAAGACTTTTCATAGGGAAAATATACAAAAAGAAAAAATAAGGCCTTCAAATCACATTCTGCATTTAAGGAAAATTGTATTAATGACAAATAGAAACTACAACATCAAAGACAAGAATAAAAATGATCAAAGTAAATCACAAACACATGCTGAAACTTATAGAGTCCAAAACACATTTTGCTTTCTTTGTCATTAACCACACTCTCCTGCTGTAAGGCAAAACAGGTCAAGCACAGGGTGATGCGGCTTGGCTTTTGAAAATAATTGTAAAAAAAAGAACAGCTCTACTTCTCTTCTGCTACAATGAAATAGTCTTCCTGCAATAAGTTTCTTTCAATAATTCTCACCTTTAAGGCTAATAGCCCAGTCATTGGTCATGTTCTGATGATAATGACAATGATATACATATATATATACACACACACATGTGCTTTTATTCCTTATTTGCAAAGGCCCTGCACCCTCTGTGTGTGACTCTTGTTAAGTGAGGACTTAATGACTTTCTTGCTGACTACTAGGAAGTCTATCCCCCAGAGTTCTTCAGTACAGGGGAGCACATCCCTTATTCACTAAGATGATCAGCATTCTCCATTGACATTTTTCACAGGACAAGTTCACCTTGGTGGTGGTGTTCATTTAACCAGGGTTCTCCAGGACTTGCTGACAGAGGCTTTCAGACTCAGGAGGTGCATGAACTTCATAGCTTTATGCTGAGTACTGCCTAATCTGACCTAGTTCTTCCCAGGAATCAAGAAACCTAAATAAAACACTGGAATTGAGTTGATGCCAGCAAGGCACATTGGACAAATGCTCAAAAAGCAAAACTCAGAATCCTGTTTGTCCTTGTTTTCTGATATCTGTCTATATGTTGGGCAATTTCTTATCTTTACTGAGACTAAAATCATAAAATGAATAATACCTAAGTCACGTGGGCTCCCAGGAAGATAAAGAAAAGAAATAACTAATATAAGGCAGGACTTAAGACATCTTAATTGCCATCCTTCTCTTGAGACCTTGACAACCAAGTTGTCTACCTGCCTCCACCTGGATCTATGCTAGACTCTGTTGCAAGGTAAATTTTGTATGGGTAGAGCACCAGGTTCACGGGGTCTAAGTCAAGCCCAGCTGGATTCCTAGTCCATGTTCCCTCCCCACTAGTCTCTGCTCTCACAAACCCAGTTCTGTTTCTGCTTCCGTGTATTAATCCCAACCTGTGCAGAAGCTCAACTTCCCAAGTTCTCATGCCTGCTGTCCTTCAGGCCCTTCTGAAATATTGATGTCCATCTTCTTTGGGAACCTCAGATGCCCGCAACCACTGTGTGCTCCATTTCTTATAAGTGGACTTCTACCTCGATGCCCACTTTCAACTCCTCTTCTCAAAACATCTTTTGTATGTCTGCTTCGCTCTTCATTCTCAGTACACTTACCCCACTCCTGTCCCGAAGGCTTGGAATCCTGTGCTTCAAATTCCTGCTAAATAGCCCAGGACCACCTCCCAGATGATGTTTTTCCTGATGCCAGCTGTCTACTCCCACATCTGGGCTGCCACCATGGATCCTTAGGTACCTCATCACCAAGTTCTGACATACCTTAACATTGTCTTGAAAATCCTCTTGCCAGCCACCCCACCCAAATGCTGTGTCTGCTTTGTCATTTGAGGCACTGTGTTTTTTTCTACCTGCTAGTTTAAATCTTTGCCAACTGCTTCTGTAGCTACACCAGGGAGAACCATCTGGGGCTGTGACTGGCCACTGGGAAATGCTGCCCCAGGACCTACTTCGGGCCTCATTGTCAGGTAAAACTCTCTAAGATTTTTCTGACCCCCTGAGGCTGAGAACAGTAGCAAAGGCACCCAAGCCTAGTGTGGGCCAATTGAGAGCCTCCTCAAAAATTTTAGTTTTTTCCTATATAGCTTGGTCTGACTCTAAGGACTAGTCAGAGTCCTAGGTCTCAGACCATTCCTCTTACTCATTCTACTATGAGGACTATGAGGTTAATGACGACATAGAAAGATATAGCCATTCAGACCTAATGAGAATAGATACAACTATGAGATATGGATATTAGGGTAGCAGTGCATGGGTAAGAAGGGCTGGGAATTGACTAAGTCCAACAAGTTCTTATTCATTAAAGCACTATACATGGGGACAATTAACTGGATTGCAGAAACTAATCCAGACAAGGGGCTCCAAGTAGTCTGTAGACCAGTGTCTCAAGGGGCCACTATGTTTAGATTGTCAAACAAGTTATGGCATGTCAGTACCTGGAATGGTTTCAATTCAGTGAGTGGTGCAAGAAAGCAGTGTTGATTAAATGAAAACTGATAATATAAAGTCATTATTGCTCAGGAAAATCAATTCTCTTGTGCCATGACCCCAACCAGGAGTAGAATAGCAGATATATATGTGTTGGGGTAAAGAGGGATGAGAGAAAGTAGGAGCCAACTACTCAAAGGAGGCAAAGACTTAATACAAAACTGGATTTGGAACAATGTCCCAGTCTTAGGTAAACCTGATGCATTAGGCAGCTTACAAAGCAGATATTGGATAGGAGTTAGAAAGCATTGTGAGTGAAAGAACAATGTGAACTTAGGACTCCTCCCAGTCATGTCAGGTACTGACAAGGTTGGTAGCTCAGCTGGACTCCAACCAGCACTACATAGAGTGGGTAAGGAAACTGACCTGCCTGCGGTAATGGACAGAAATGAGTTTGGGTTTGCAGGTGAGATTCATGAATCCAATCAATTAAAGAGAAAGGCATGGGATAGAGAAAACCTTATTACAGTCATACTTTCTCAACAACTTTGATGATGCCTCAGTGGAGATCAAATTTGGATCCTGAGATTGATGTCCTTAAACTGTCAATCTTATGACAGGTCTCAGTCCTCTTAAGTCCTGGCCTGATCTTCAGCAGCGACTTTCTGGCTCAACATCAATGCATGCCATCTAATATAGCTTTTCAAACTCTCTGCTATTTCTGCCTCAATGACTTTGCTCTAGGTCCCCATCTACAGTTTCAATTTTTCTTCCTGTTACCTATCCATGCCCTTCCAAGTCACAGAAATGTTATAACTCTTACGGTCGGCATCTGTGAAGTATTTTTCTGGACTTTCTGAATTTGGTAGTTTTCTATATATCAGAGTTTGTCATCATCTCAAGGACTTAGTTTTTTTTTAGTATTTATTTGGAGTTCTCCATGAATCTTGAATCAAAATCTTGTACATGACGTAGGCTTCAGAAATACAGGATAACTACTTTGTTATACAAACCCAGACACAAGTTAACCCAGCCTTTTCCAGGTGAAATTCAAGCAATATTTTGGAGAGGGGTGTTTAGTTTAAACCACAGCATAGTGATATGCTAGCATTATACATATTAACATATGTTATTTCATAACAAATGCTAAGTTAAAAAGCAAAAAATAAAAAGAGCAAAAGCATTTTTGTAGTAGAGTCGTTATGTATATTTTATGTTACACATTAAATAGAATAGTGGTATGTATTTTACATTATACAATAGAATGTTATATACCATATACCCTATTTTATATTATATATTAATGTTATTATATGTTATGTACTATATATTACTGTACCCATCCATCATCCCTATTTTACTAATATGCCTAAAGATTTTTGTAATTTCATTTTAGTCAACAGCCTGGTAATTGATTTTGACTTTAAGTTTCCAGTTATAAGTATGAAAGTCTCAACTTTTTAAATATTTAATGTGTCCCTCTTAAGAAATATGATTAACTAGCAGTACAAAAGATAAAAGTAATAGCAGTTTATATCTATGTAGAGTTTTATAAAACACTTTATATTTCTCAGATACTTACATCATCAGAATCCTTTACAAAACATTGTCTCATTTGTATGAAGCAATGTGAGGTGTGTGTAAAATACGAAAACTGTTTAAATGTTAAAAAGTCTTGTTTTTTTGCAGTTAATATAATTTACTTTGTTTAAAGCAGTCATGTTGCCTATTAATAGATTAATGAATGCAGAGAATGGTTGGATTCATCTTCATGCTTTGTTTTCAAAATATATTTATTTTATCATTTGATTGGGATAGTCACTGTTCAAAAGATTGAAAATGTTGTCTATAAGAACAGGGGATGACTTTAAGTACCAATGAGGACATTGAAAGTTCTGAGCCTTGAAAGCTATATCTCCAAATGTCTGTCTTGTTGATTCTACTTGAGACAGTTTCAAGGGAAGAAAGAACCCAGAAATAAGAGTAGTATGGACAGTCGAGATCCAGGTAATGTGAAATTGACCCAGAGCACTGGGTGTGATAAGAATGACAGAGGGATTGATTTAACTGATCTTTAACTTCACATGTATTTTTTCCTCTTTGATTCTATATTTGTTAATGGAGTAGCTGTAAAATAGGCTTCCCTTCATATCATTTCTTAAATTTTCCATTTGTTTCTTTATGGACTATGAATATTAAAATTTTTTTCTTGATTTTGAGTTAAATGTTAACTTGAATCTACTGGTGATATAAATATATTAGGTATACTTAATCCATTCTGGTATCTATCTACTGTTTTGCATATTATACTTTCTATATTTCATTCCTTGATAAAAATGAAATGTTTTATATTTTCGTTTTTCTCTTGAGAACTAAAAGTTTCAAAAATATTTATTAGGAGAAAGAGAATAGCATTTTAGGTAGACTATCTGCAATTCAACTAAGTGTTTGATTACAATAGTACAGATGTTTTCATTTTAGGTCTTATTCCTCTTACTCTGCATTCTAGTACTAATTTACTACCACAGAAGGGAAGAACAGAGAGATTATAATAGATAGCACACTTGAAGTTCAACAAAGACTTGTATCTCATTTGTGACATATGTTAATGACTTTTGTAATAAGAATTAGAGAATTGCTCCAATTACCTCAGGTAGTGGAAGGTTTTTGGTTTTTTAAGTCATGATACAAAATACAGGAGAACAAAAACTGTCTCAGAAGTAATGCATTCAGGTCTTAGGTAAAGTAGAATGTTCTTTTTTGTTTTAGGTTTTGGTACTCTGACATAAGCTCTGGAGACTCAGCAGATGTTCTAGTCTGCCATATTTGGGATCCAGACTTTCCTTCTGTGATTCTCTCACTAGTTGCTGCTTCTTCCTATTCCACTGATTGCTCACTCAACCTATTTGCCCTGTTAGCTGCTACATAGTTCTATATAATATAGCCTACCATCTGCATCTCTTTCTGTAACTGGTTACCATGCTAACTTTTGAAAAGTACAACTAGATGGCCAGAGGTGAGAGTCTTTTTCGTATACCATCATTAGCATTTTGAATTTTTAAGCCCTGTGTATCTATTCAAAGCATTTAATAAATTATTAACTAAAAAGAAGCTCTGAAAAGGGCGATTTCTAAGTGATAGCATCATTGAGAAAAAAAGAAAAAAACTGAATGTATTTAAATTAAATACAAAAGATAAGCCAGAGGCTTTTTTCAAAATCAATATTATATCAGATAACATAGAATGTTAGCAAAGGAAAAATGAGAAAGTGACAGAACACTAGCTTGCTAACATTAGTAAAACTTGGTTAAGAACTTAAATCAGAATGTAGACTTGCTGAACGTGGAATATCAGGTCTATAATGTTTCTGATATTAAAAATTAGAGGTATCTATAATGTTTTAATGCAGTGGCCTTGTAAATCAATGGATATTGCTAGAAACCAGAATTTTAGTAGTCTAGAGCAAATTGTCAACAATGATATCAAAAATAAAACTAAGACTGATTGTAAACAGAGTCCTTAGAATTTAAATTATGCCACTCTAGAATGCCAGTTTCCGGGACATCCATAAACACTTTAATCACAGAGCAATAATTATGACACACTATCAATGAATGTATCTAAAGAAAAATAACATATTTTATAATATTTCTTCATATGTTGTACTAGTGGGCAAAAGGGAACATCCACTTTCACAAAATTAGGTAGTACACTTCACATTCATTTCAGTTCTGATGAATGGATTTATTTTAAAATATTTTACAGATACCAAGGAAAAAATTCTTTTGCTATTTCAAATCTCACAAAATGCTTAGATTCACCAAACCTTGAAAACATTTATGACCCAGAAATCATTAGGGAGGTAGAACAATTAATAAATAACCAGGAAAGAAATCATCCTTACAAACATATCCATTTGTCAGATTACAGGAAATCTGACAAATGTGCCTGACTCCTTATATCTCAAGTCACAAAGGATTTAAAGGGCGATAAAGGTCTGCCTAGGTAATGCATTTCAAATAGTTCCAAACTACTTGTTGTCAAGAAAAACTTGATAGCATTTATACTGTATTAAACAAATGTTAACTTTTGATAGTTTATCTAAAATATATAACTGCTACCAATAAAACCTTTTACAATTAAGCAACAGCCTTTTTTTCTCCTTCATGGTTCTGTTATTTTCCCTTGTATTCATTGTAATTCAGTTCTCCCCAGGAAAACAAGCTTCCCCACCAGGCAGGTATTCCCAGTTCCTCCTACCTCTCACCACATTCTCATTACCTCTGTCCTGGCCACTTAATTCTACTCATATAGTTTTATTCTAATTTATATAACTTTTAATTACGACCCTAATGTGTGATTCCAAAAACAAGACTGGCGTGTCAGTCCTGCTGGTATTCAGACCTGGCTAAACCTCTGACTGGTTCCCATACACGAGTAACCCAACTCTTTGCAAGAGTCTTTAGAGCTACTACTCTTTGTTTTTTACCTGTTACTTGACATTCAGGTAGTGAAAATGCTCAGAGATGCATTAAAACACTGAAATTTGAAAATATTCGTATGACTTCTTGACTGTGTGTACTTGCCTAGTAGAGCTTCTAGTCCATTATAAACAGAGACAACATGCTGAGGGGACTTGTCAACAGTCACGAAATATGAAACAATTTGACATAGTCATTTGTCAGTTCAATCTCAATTCTGCTTTAAACTCCATTTAATTTAAAGAGGCTCACTTATCGCTACTGATCCATTGTGTTTGACTGCCTTTTATGACTGCAGCTTGACAAAATGAACATGTCTCTACCTAAAGACTTTTTTTTTTTTTTTTGGTAAAGAACCATTATTTAGAGTTGATTATGGAAACTTTGAATGATCAAGAACATTAGATGTGATATCTTGGAAGTGGTAGGTTAAGCCTCCTAATCTAGATTTTTCTTTAATTTGGAAACAAAAATCCTATCAGATAATCTCATTAAAGATTCCTTGTGTATAAATATATAAATATATAAATATATATATATATATATATTTTTTTTTTTTGAGTTGGAGTCTCATTCTATGACCCAGACTGGAGTGCAGTGGCTGCTCCCAGCCACTGCAGCCTCGACCTGCTGGGCTCCAGCGATACTTCTGCCTCAGCCTTCCAAGTAGCTGGAACTATAGCCGGGCATGGTAGCCCGGCTAATTTTTTATTTATTGTAGAGATGAGGTCTCGCCAAGTTGCCCAGGTGGGTCTCGAATCCACGGGCTCAGGCAATGCACTCACCTCAGCCTCTCAAAGCACTGGGATTACAGGCTGAGCCACTGAGCCCAACTAAAGATTCCTTTTAAACAAGAAATAATATGGCTTCTATTGCCTTTCTTTAAAGGAATATGTTTTGAAAAATTAATATTCATAACAAAAGATACTTCCTAAGAGGACTCACTTGATATTAAATATAGCAGTATAAAAATACATGGCAATATACCATTTTCTACTTCTAAAATGTTTTTTGAAATCATAATTCAAGATCAAAATTTAAGAAAGGGTAATACATAATTTTATTATAATTTTATTTTAACCATTTATTAGATAAAACATGTCTATAGTTTTCTATCTTCTAGATTTTTCTGTCTTAAAAACACATTTCTGCTTTTTTCCCGGTTTATGTATGGATCTTTAAAAATAATTAAGGAGCATTTAAGTTTGTGTGTGTGTGTCTGTGTGTGTCTATGTATGTGTGTTTTAAGTAAGGCGAAGTTGGCTGCCTTTCAGCTCAGTTAATACATTGATACTTGGAACTGATATTACTTTATAAAGATTATTATTTTTATATTTAAAGAATTTATGAAATGAACCTCATATATTTGTTGTATCATAAATCTAAGATAAAAAGAATCAGTGCTCTAGTTCTTATATCTAAATATCTTTGAAAGCATGTACATAACTATTTTCCTTTAACCGTCCTCTTTTGACGGGTTTGTTTTCATATTTTTAAGCTAGAACTTCAATATAAATATAGGAACAAATATTGCTATAAAATGGGTGTAATAATTGCAAAACTCACTGACTATGCCTTTCAGCAGAATGAATCTTAATGTTACAGAAAAAAATTAAGATCTTCAAATAACAATTTGTCATTTTAGCTTGTAAAAAGATGACTGATTTGGACAGGAATGTTATGAGTGTTAATATATAAAGAAGGAGTTTGAGTTAGAGGTCAGAAAGTATTTTTAGCTTTAAAATATTTATAGTAAATTCAGCTTCAGTTCCTGTGGGTTCTTATCCCTTGAGGTTTTCTTTGAGATCCAGGCTTAAGTGAACTAGAAAACTCAAACTCAAAACTCATCTCACGCTGCTAAACTTTACATGGTTTTTGCCTGAAATAATAAATCAAACTTGAAATTCAGCCCAGATTTGTTTAAAACTCTAATTTAATGAAATCACCAAGGTCCTGACACTCTAATGAAAATTGTTATAAACCTAAAGCAGGTATGGAAATCATAAATCAGGCAAAATGCCAATAAATTCACAAGCAAAAATGGAGCAACTATGAGTAAATCTTTGCTTCTTTGGATTTCTGCAAAGATAATTTAAGGGAATAACATAGATAATTAGCACAGAAAAATTTAAATGACAGCATTCATTCTAAAAATTAAAAACATTCTGCCTAAGCAACACAGGGAGACCCATCTCTATAAAAAACAAAAACATTTCTCCAGGTGTGGTGGCATATGCCTGGTCTCCTAGCTACTTGGAAGGCTGAGGCAGGAGGATCATTTAAGCCCAGGATGTCAAGATACAGGGAGCCATGATCACACCACTGCACTCCAGCCAGGGTGACAAAGTGAGATCCTATCTCTAAAATGAATGAATGAATGAATAATAACTTTTGTCCATCATGCCTCTCAAAATAGTCAAGACAGAATGAAAGAGGGGGAAAAGACATTTGAAAGTATTTTCTTCTTATTCTGGAATTACCATGAATTTTTAAATGATCCTGTCATCAGCAGTTGATAATTAAAAATCAAGGTTTTTCTGCCCATATGGAAGTGAGAATGAAGGCAAAGTAACAAAGAAGAAAAAAAAGTATGAAAATTCTTTATCACTTCGTTAGATACAGATACAAAAACTGCCTGTAAAATTATTCTTAATGCATTTATTTTGAGAATTTTAAACTTTAACTCCAGACTGTAGTGGACTGAATCTTCCATTGAATGGAGGAGTTGCTGGACAATGTGATAATAAAAAATCCTTAAAAATATGGTAATAAAAAAAAAGCCATCTGGTGTGAACAACAAATGAATGAGTAAGAAAACTGTAAATCTTAAAAAGAAGCTTTATCTAAATGGAGGTTAGATTTTAAGGGTTTAACAACAGTGAGAGTTGAAAATAAGAAAAGAAACCATAAATATAGCAGTATAAAAATATATGGCAATGTAACATTTAGCACTGAAAAAGACAGAAGCAACATCTTAGTTCCTGGGAATTAGTCCTAAGAGTTTGCACAAGCAAGTACATAGTCTATACTTTTATTAGTGAGAACAAAGTGGTTATGTTCTTATTCTTTCTTGATGTTTAAAAAAGTGTTGTTTGTACATTCTAGTTGGGTGTAAGTTGAACAGCTGGAATTTGGGGAGATTGACAGCAAATATGTGGGCAGAATTGAACTTAACATTCCACCCAATAGGCTAGTTCAAAAAAGGTAGACTGACTTGCTAATTGAAATCACTGAACCAGTTACACTAAATATAAAGGCTTTTCAGAAAATGGAGCACATTGTGATGATTGAAAGCTACCAAAATTAAGCAGATAGTTTGATACTTCTATGACGTTTACTATACCATGAAGTACTTGGTACTAATTTGCAGTCAGTTTGTGTAAATCTCATTTTCTGAAAGAAGGAATGTTTTATATCACGACCTAAAGACGCATAAGAACTTCCTACAGTGGCCCAGAAAAGAGAAATGGAGTAATTTATACAATGTGCCTAACTTCATTATGAACAAATACTCATTTTGGTTTTTCATTCTTACTTTCCTGACAGCCTCTCTATGGTTTAGAGAAAGTTTGGTTGAAGTGGTTGCCTGAGAGTCAAAGCAAATCGTGAACCTTGAAATGATAATCTCTGGAGATAAATTAAACAAACAACAAGTAAAAATATTTTATAGGGAAAGTCTTTAAAAGACAATAAACATGGTTTGTGTAGACTTGGGCTAGGCATATGCAAATGCCCTCGCAATCTACTGTTTAAAAACACTCAGGAAATTCCTATAGAATGCTCAGAACACAATATATTGTAGGGTCTTGTTATGATTTCTGTAAAGTATATCTTCAGGTCTTAACTAGTTATTTTTCCTTTTAATTTTTTTCTTTTAAAGATGTGGGGTACAATTCAGGGTTAGGAATACAAATATTCATTATGTAGGTGCCCGTGTTGATGAGATGTGCCCCTCTGGAGGATTGCACTACTGTCAACCCCACAATCCCCTTACCCTGGCAGTTTCCTGCTACTGTCAATCTTTTTCTTACAGTATTATGATAATAGTTCAAGGTCCGCTTATGAGTGAGAACATGTGATGCTCAGTTCTTTGTTTCTGAGATAGATTGCTCAGTATTATAGACTCGAAGTCCATCCAGGTTGCTGTGAAGTTCATGATCTTGTCCTTCTTTATGTCTGCGAAATATTCCATCTTGTAAATATACCATTTTTTTAATCCAGTCCTCTTTCAATGGATAGTATGGTTTGAGTTCATGTTCTTGCTATTGTGAGCAATGCCGCAATAAACATGCATGTGCAGGTATCTTTTTCTTTTTAAAAAATTAAATTAAATTTTAAAGATGTGGGGTACAATTTAGGGTTAGGTATACAAATGTTCATTATGCAGGTACTCTTGCTGATGATGTGTGCCCTTTCCTCTCCTGGCAGTTTTCCACAATTGCCAATCCCTCCGCCCACCTCCCCACAGTTTCCCACTACTGCCAATCCCTTTCTTATAGTAGCTATTGTTTTGAAATTGCATATGCTTTCCAGTGGCATCCAGGTTGAATTTTTCATTTTTCACCTATTTTTCAACTAGAACAATTATTCTTTCACAGAGATGAGATGTACTATATTTTTATGTTCTTCTCCATATTCATTTAATTCCTCACTTTCAGCACCTCACCAAGATGTTTAATGAACAATTTTTATGTATATGTGGAATATTAAATACCTATGCTAAAGCACTGAGGATGAAATGAAAATAGAAGACTCTTCATGCATTAAGGTAATCAAAGTGTAGCAGTCTCATAGATTCAGCTAATCTAGCTGGCTAAACAGGCATCCTCTTCCTTCCTCATAATTTCATGTTTTTCTTCAAAAATTTAAGGTTGCCAGACAGAATGAATCTTCTGATATTAGTCTACATGTGGTTGTTCTCTTCTGCAATAACTTTCAAGTGACGACTAAAGAGTATGGAGATATGACCATGATCAAAGACAATGTTGACACTAACAATACAATACTTACCACCAAACCAAACAATCTTTTTAATCTTTAATACCTCTCTTCCACTTTTCCTCCCTTTCTCCCTTTCTTCCTTTCTCTTGACTGGAGATCTACCCAGTTAAGATTTTCAATCACCATTTTTGAAATATTCAGTACTAACTGTTAAGGAGCGTGGGAATGGGATACAAAGCAAAAAACAAAACAAAACAAACAACAACAACAAAAAACCAGATAGTCTTCATTCATTCAACAACGATTTCTGAAGTACATACTATATATATAAGTACTCTTCTAGGTTCATAGGATATGTTAATGAACAAAACAAACAAAAATCTCTGCTCTAGTGAGCAATGCAGACTAAAAACAATTTAATAAAAAGAATATATTCGTAAATTATATAATATGTGTGGTGGAAATGATTTGTAAAACATCTGGCAGACTAAGGGGTATAGGGATATGAAGATGTTAAGTGTGTGGGGAGGTGGCAAATAACAATTTCAAATAGTAAGCCTTGTTAAGAAGCTAACATTTGAGCAGAGTTTGAAGAGTTAGCCAGTCATCAAGTTAGCCAGTCTCCAAGACACTAGAAATATAGTCTGGGAGCCGGAAGTACATAAATAGTCCAAACATGACAGAAATTATCAAAAGCAATATATCTCAAAGGGCGAATTAGTAGAATATAGTGAATCTCTATGAGTACTAAAACAATGGACAGTATAGAGATGATCAGAATTTAAAGATGATAAAGATTGAAGGAACGAGAACATTCCTTCTGAGAGACGGCTATAGCATAAAGTAAAAAGAAATAAATTCTGTGATAGGAATGAATAAATCTTACTGATGACCTGGAATGAACTTCAAAGTGGGGTTTCTCTGATTTCAAACATGCAACTTACACTAGGGTTTATATAGCCTAGGAAGTTTAATTTGATTAATTAAAAGAATGACAACTTTAGATTCAACCCATTAACATTGAGGAGAAAAGGATGAAAACTTTAAAATCATCAGTGATAGAAAATTAGCTTTTGCAAGGTCAAGGAGTCAACAGAACACACAGGGGCATTAGATTTAAGTGGTACCACATCAAGAAAGTGGCAATGGGTTGGGATACAAAGAAAGAGAACAGCTTTGCTGGGATCTGGAGGAAAATAAAGAACATACAGTAAATGTCCTGGAACTTAGCTTTTAATTTCACAGAGAAAAACAAAACAAAATTGGATAATTTAGCTTATACTGCATAGTAAAAGAAACATAACACTTAGCTATTCTGGATAGACTTAAAAAAGAATAACATGTTTTTTAGGATTATATAAGTTTCATGTCAAAATGAATAAAATGGTGTAGAACTTAGATAATTAACATAACCCATATAGTGTGTGCAAGAGAATTAATATAATTTATAAAACATTTCCAAGTTAAGATTATATTTAATGAATGAACTTACATGATATACTTATATTAAAGATAATTTAGAGAGGAACAAGAAATAAATTAAGCCACTAAAAAAAGTTCAGGACAGGTTAATACATATATTTAACATCATAAAGCAGTTTGATTTATGTAATTTAAATTTCAGTATTTAAATTTTGTTTGATTCAGTATTTGGGGGATATATGAAAGAATTTGTCACCTTGAAATTAATTTTGTTCAAGTTTTCACACATGGGAATAAAAGGGGAAAATATGCTTCTCAGTATTTATAAAGAAAACATGCTAAATCTGGAAAAAGAAAATTCATTGAAAATCTGTATTTCTTTTTTCATATTATAATAAATACATATTTTCAATTTTTCATTTAAAAATTAATTGGTTTCATTTTGTTTTGTTTTGTTTTGCTTTTGTTTTCTGTTTTTCTCTGAAATAACCAAGACTTAGTTTTCCTATATTCAACTTCTAGGCTAAGTTAAGAAAATAAAAATAAAAAACCAAGACAATGACAACTGACTACTTCCTAAGCATGTGATTCTGCTCCCAACACCCTTTTATAAGCATTATGTAGTCTCAGAACATATAAATAACGTCTATCAGATTTTTGGATGTCTCAAGTTTCTTATCCCATGAAGCATTATATTTTACCTTTATCTTAATGGGAAGTCATTTATGCTTTCCAAAGAATGGGTTAAAATAGAAATGGACTTTATATAGCAAAGATGCTTTGAATCTAACTATTGTACTATATACTGTTCTATTAGAAGAAGTGGTAAGTAAGATAGAGAAGTAATTTACTAATTTACTTTTTTCTATTCATATTAAATAAATTTTTTTGCCATAATTTACATTTTTGGCACCTCAGTAAACCTTATTCTACTTAACTGATGGTTGTATATATGTAAAATGAAAGCTTATTGTGCAAATATACAGTATCACTATAACATGTTAAAAATAACCTTTATAACTCACTGAATTTTCAGCAGAAAGCAATAAATAACACTTTTTTAGTGCTGAAATAAAATAACAAATTTCGTGAAAGACTAACCAACTGATATCTAACTACCCAGGGTCATGGAAAATACAGAGAAGGCTTTTCAAAGAAAAATAAAATTTGTTTTTCTATATATTTGCTTGCTTTCCAGTAGGTAGCTTATATCTTTGAAACAAGTCAGCTAATGTCCTCCTTATTTTTGTCTAATGATTTCCTCTTATCAATTTTTAAATAAAACTAATTTTTCATGTGCAAACATGGGGTTAAAATGTGTGTGTGTGTGTTCAGCGTGATCACAATTTGAAATTATTTTATGTCAGAGATTTTTAACTGTGATTCAGGAAATCCAGTAACTTAAAGTGGAGAAATTTCATCACAGTGGCATTGATAATGTCTACCACTTTGTTGCCAATTGAAAATAAAGATAGATTCATATCAACCACAATGCTGTCGATATCCCAAACCATAATTTACATGTCACTTCTTTGAACTCATCACTTTAATTCTTATTTGAAGTATTGAAGAAACACACATATTTATATGCCATAAATTTAATTTCATGCTTCGAAAATCATTTAAGTAACATTAGTTTCCTATGACTTTTATTTTTTGAATTTGAAAAAGTGTTCTAAGTTAGGCTTTAAAGTTTTCAGCAGAATGTCAAAGAGGCATATGGCACAAACAGAAGATTAGGAACCCTTGATTAATAGTATTCCATCCTAGTTCTAAAAAAAAAAAAAAAAGAACTTTATCAAGAACACGTTTAACTACTAAGGGGCAACCTTAAATTTTTTAAATGCTTATCATTTGTTTCTGATATTTATCTCTTCCTTACTTGCTTATTTAGAAGATGGATAACATTTGTTGGGGGATGCTCTTGAGTCATTCCAAATGCACTACTTTTCATTTGCATAATTTGACCTGTTTAGGTATGGAACATGCTCTCATACAATTTTAATTTCCTTCAAGACAGTTTTCTTTCATAGTTATTTTCTATATTTGAAACATACCTTACAATTTCACAGACACTCATTAAGACAGATCAGAAATTATGACTTAAATCAGGCCATTCAGATGCTCTTTTCCTGGAATCTTGATGATGGGAACAGAGATTCTGAGCAGACAGCAAAGAGATTGAAAACATCAGGTGTTCTATTCTACCCTAACAGTATTGCTGAGGTGAATCCATCCCCAAGTCAATTTGCAGATTGACTAGTATTTTTCAATAATTTTCTTTTTGTTTATGTTGACTGGAGTTAGTTCTGTTGGAGCTAAAACTTTAATTCTATAATCTCTCAGCTGGCATCTTAGAGGTGCTGCTGCAGATAGGACTATTCTATTTTATAAATTTTAAATTAGATTGGAACAAGCTGTACACACTTCTTTGCTAATATGATTTCCTAGATGAATTACTTTGGGTTTGAGAATTATTGCTCCTTCCTATTTAGTTTTTCTTTTTACTTTCTCTTTCTCTTAAAAGTTTGAAAAACTCAGTCGGGCTTGGTGGCTCAGCCTGTAATCCCGCACCTTGGGAGGCTGAGGTGAGTGGATTGCCTGAGCCCGCGGGTTCGAGACCCGCCTGGGCAAGGGAGACCTCATCTCTACAATAAATCAAAAATCAGCCCGGCGTGGTAGCGCGCTCCTGTAGTTCCAGCTACTTGGGAGGCTGAGGCGGAAGGATCGCCGGAGCCCAGCAGGTCGAGGCTGCGGTGGCCGGGAGCGGCCACTGCACTCCAGTATGGGCGACAGAGTGAGACTCCAACTCAAAAAAAAAAAAAAAAAAAAGTTTGAAAAACTCATATAGGTTGTAAAAAACTCATAGGCTTTAAAGACTTATTTGCAGAGTGGTAGCTCATATGTGTTATAAATTGATCATTTATATTTTATTAATTTTAACTTTAAATATTATATTAAATAACAGTATTTACTTTTAATCTTGAGAAAATCTATACAGATCATGAATATAAAAGTATTTTAAACAGGGCAAAACACTATCCAAATACAAGAGAATTATAATGCTAGTTTATTTATTTATTAAATTATAATGACACATTATTTCTAGTATAATGTCCATAGAAACAGCCTTTCATTTCCCAAAGTGCATAATACCAAACCAGCACAATGAATGCCCAATAATAAAGGAAACATCTGAGAAAGAAGAAACTGAAAACGGAGAGAGAAGAAAGACGATTGTTGCAATAGACCAAGAGTTAGCAGTCCTAAACTGTACAAGAGTATCAGAAATGATAAAAGACAGAAAGGGAAAGGAAAAGAAAGACATCAGAGAGAGTAAATCTACAATTTAGCAACTGATTTCATAAGAAGGGATGGGGAAGATATAGAAATTGCAAAAAAAGATTTCAGCAAAAAATAAATTAATGGATGAACAAGTAAAAGATTTGAGGGAAAACAGTTAAAACAAATAGTGTAACTTACAATAGGAAGAGAGATGAGGTACCAGTAAGATTACTTTCATGTGGAGATGTCCTGGTAGCAGATAAAAGACCAGGGTTTGGTCTATACATTTATAAATTACAGAACAAATGCAATTGTTGAAACAAGACCACTGGAGCAAGGCACAGAACTCTGAAGAATTTATATTGACACTTAAGAGATTATGAGATTTAAGAGATAGTAAAGAGTAATTAACTAGAAAAGGCAACTGAGAAGAAACATTCAGGAGTCAAATCAAGAAAAAGTAATGTCTTCAAAACCAAAGGAATAAAATGCCAAGAAAACAAAGAAGCTATGATGAAGTATACTAGAGACTGTTGGTAAAGCAGCTTAGGTGAAGTGCTAAGAAAAATCACTATGTAAGGAATTAGTTTGGGCCCAAAATAAACAAATGAATTGTCTGGCTACTAGGCCTACATTGAACTGGAAATCTACTCCTCTGTACTACATTTATCAACTGCCCCAGTAACTGTCTTTCTAGAAATATAGTTTCTTATTTATAGCATTCTTCCTGATTAAAGTTGTCTGACATTATTTTTTTCTCTAAAAAATATACCAGCAAAAAATACTTTCTCTACAATAATTTATTTCTTTTTTTTGAATGGAGAATACTTTCTATATGGTAGATGGTAAAACATGAGTTTATTGCATAATAAAACAAAACCTAAAAGTTTGCCAATTTTCCTTACTTTATGTGTTTATTGACTTATTCAGTTTCTTTCAGAAACATTTCATTAGAAACCTTTTGTGATATGTGTGATTGTAGATTTTAATTTAAACATGGTCACCTTGAACAATTCCTCATCAAAACACAAGTGGGAGGAACTACAGTATACCTACCTTAAGATATAATGACAAAATTTCAATTTAATACATCCAGAGAGATATTATAATTCCATTACTGATATGGAATACCAACCGTGACTTGTAGTCATCTTGTATACTGGGAAATGAAAATCATTGGCATATAATTGTTACATCTAAATTAAAATGTGAATGAAATCTAGAAGTGGTGCATACGGCAACAAAAGCAGTCATATCTATTTTACTGTTGTTGAATTAAATAAATTGAGATCTTAATATTATTAAAATACTAAGTTAAGAAAAGCTAGTAACTTTTTAAATTCAATGTTCTTCATTTTATTTTAAGAAATATTGTTCTAATATGTTGGCTAACATAAAGAATCGTATTTTGAGGTTTATAAGTTAATCATCACAAATGAGTTACAAAACAAATACAAAAAGAAACATTAATTTTATTATTCAATAGACTATAAGAGACTGCTAACATTTTATATATCTTTCTTTCACAGTAAATACTTATTTCAACAGTATGAATTAAACAGGAAATCCATGTTACCTATCAAATACAACCAAAAGAGGTTGAATGACTTACTAATGTTCTGATTCTAGTTAAGGTCCTAGGCTTAAATGTAAACTCTATGAGTGCACTGGCCTTGCCCATTTGTTTGCTACTATGCCCAGAACCTAGAAAAATCCTGGAATATAGTAGACTCTCCATTGATGCTTGTTGTTGATGTGACACTTCTCCCAATTTAGTCTTCTTTCTATTACATCTGGGGAAAATTTCATCACTTTGCTTCCAGTTGAAATTGTCAATAAAATAAATTGAAATGTTTTGATGACTTGCTTTAAAGAATCATTTAACTTATACAAAGAATGTTTCTAGTATGAGGTTTGCTCTTAGATGATGCAAAACAAACATCAATAAATTATTTAGCTAAGTAATCACAAAATTTAAATTAACAGGTCCTGAATCAATATTAATTTTTAAAAGTTCAAGTTAGTCATCAAAACATAACCAGTGGTAAAATTAGGTACTGTTTACATTTCACTGTGCAATTTTCACCATTTTGGAGTTTACAGAGAAAAAAAGCATTGGTTTAAAAATATTTTTTCTATATTTAATTTTAGTTGTGAAGTTGTCATTTTTAGATTATTATCTTTTATTTAAACCTGTAAAGCTGTTAGAAAACGTGGGATAAATTATTGAAATAATCATCTGCTGTTTTACTATTTCCTTCTGATGCCAGCCAAAATTAAAATGAGAATATCAGTGTTAGAGATTTAAATGTTAGGCATGATTGAAATAGTATCATCTGAAATAAAGACTCCCAGACAAATCTCTCAACATTTATTGAAAAGGCAGCTGATTTTAATGACTACTCTTTAGGTTCCTCAGTTAGTCTATTTAACGCATTTTTCCCTTTTCAAAAGTGCAGTCTTACTCAAACTCCTGATGAAATAATGTAGCTTTATTGCTAAAATTTAAATATAGTGAGAAACACAAAATAAACTTCCCTGAAATGATTATAGACTACTCACAACCACTACAAAAAAAAGGAAATCCTTAAAAAACTTTTGACCACATAGAAATCTCAGTTACCAACTTTCAAAAACCAAATGTGACAGAACTGCAGTGCAGAGATGATTATCTCTTCAGGGCTCACAATCGAGCAGTGATATGAAAGAATTTTTTTTCCTCTGTATCTTTGGCGCACATAATATTAGACCCTAGATTTCTCACAAGGCAGTAAACAGGGCATGCATTTCTAGTACAAGTAAATAACAGCTAAGCAACACCTTGCTTCTTGGGACAATGATGGTCACGTTTACCGGTTTCTCCAATAATGAGACATTTAACAGACATACTGCCTTTGAGTGCCATACTTTCATGTGCTCCGCCTTTCAATCCAAATGAGTTTCTACTGTGTACAACTGAGACACAGCTTTTATGCTCCATAAGTTCACTGTACTTGGACAGAGTCAAGTGGAGTCAGTACAATGAGTAGGACTAGTGAGACTGAAGAATTTATATGTAGATTTAGTTCCACATCAAGAGAAAAAAAAATCAACCAATTTCTTCTCTATTGTTTCCATGGGGTCTGTTGTGCCTGAAACATAGTAAGAACTGAGTAAGTATTTGCTGAATTGTCTTTTTTAAATGGATGTTTAATGAGTTTGTTCTAGGAAACAAGGGGCCTAGACCTTGAATTAAGGAGAAAGTTGCCTGGAGGGGAGGGGGTGTCCATTTCATGAGGCCCTTGACAGACATAAACCTTGGGCAGAATCCAGTATAAACAGCCAAGTTATATAGAAGATAACTTATTCGAAGATATATTATTAGATATGTTATTAACTTATTAGAAGATATACTATTTAGTCAAGCAAAAACTATTTATTTCTTATATAAACAGCAGGTCAAAAATGTCAAAGAAACTTTAGCTTAAAAAAACCTTAATTTTAGTTGTTTTTAAGGTATACAATATATATTTCCACAGTTGTAGTAATGCTGTAGAAACTAATACATAATCAAGCAAATCTGATAAAGCATTGAATTGAGTAGGAGTTATTTCCTATACCAAAGGCTTTACCATTGAATCCCCTCATAGGTTACCTTGTTATACTTACAATGTAAGTCAATTTATAGAAGCATCCATAAAAACAGAAAGTAAATAAGCAATAAAAACTCTATTGCCTTTTAGCTAAGCTTTGAATTCCCATGATTTGCTATGCATAAGAGGACATTTAAGGATACCATTATGAATGCATTTTGAGGCCAAGGGAATATGAAGGAAGATAGATAATTATTTGAGGAAAACAAAAGATGGCATAAATTATATTCAAATACAATGTAATCAGCTGCTCCAATGAAAATTCCTTGTTAAAGAATGGCCTGAGAGAATTTTGCTTCCTCAAGAAAGAAAGAGAGGTACTTTCTACCTTTTCTAGCTTGGGTAGCTAAGGATTGAGCCTGAGCTTCTTTTACCTCCAGGAGTAATAGTTCTTTGTTTTTGAACATTTAGGAGGGATTATTCCACTGTGTCCTACATAAGAAGAATAGAGACTTTGGAATTTCTGTATTGAAAGTAAGTGGACTAAGCTAGAGAAATAAATCCCATGGTCCTTTCTGTAAATGGTGGATGCCTGCAACCTTGTTTCATAGGTCTTAGGAAGTGGTACGTCTTTTCAGGAGAAGTAACTACATGGTGTCACTGGAGTTTGGAGAGAACAGCCCAGTCTGGCACTAAGGAAGTACATTTGACAGCAAAAAGGTCATCTTTCAAGTAGACCCCCAGGATGGGTCAAGGTACTTTTACAGTGTCAACCACAATGGGTTAACCAAGCAAGTCCCCGCAGCCCAATTTCTTGAACTATGTAACTTTGGTGGACTCTACAACTCAAGAATAGTAAGAGCACATTAAAATGATTGCCTTTGGACATGGTAGGAAAGAAGTTTCAAGTCAGTTTTGATTATATTAAAGATCAAAATGAAGGAGAAAAAAAGGAAGGAAGGAAGGGAAGTAGGAAGAAAAAAAAGGGAGGGAGGGAAGAAGGGAGAGGAAGAGAAGACAAGCAGGGAGGAAAGAAAGGAGAATGATGAAGGGGGAAGCAAGGAAGGAAGAAAAGAAAAAGCAAAGAAGAAAAGCTTTTAGAATTTTTAAAACTAGAGAATTTTCAAACAATTTTAACTTGTTACAAATTTACCAGTAATTATTTTCTAGATGATAACATGTATTTGTTAAGCCGGGCTCGGTGGCTCAGCCTGTAATCCTGCGCCTTGGGAGGCTGAGGTGAGTGCATTGCCTGAGCCTGCGGGTTCGAGACCCACCTGGGCAACTTGGCGAGACCTCATCTCTACAATAAATCAAAAAAAAATTAGCCGGGCATGGTAGCGTGCGCCTGTAGTTCCAGCTACTTGGAAGACTGAGGTGGAAGGATTGCCGGAGCCCAGCAGCTCGAGGCTGCGGTGGCCGGGAGCGGCCACTGTACTCCAGTCTGGGCGACGGAGTGAGACTCCAACTCAGAAAAAACAAAAAAGACCAAAAAAACCCCATGTATTTGTTTCCACTAATAATTATCAACTATGATGCTAAGATTGCTAAACTAAGCTTCAGAGTCTTACCTATGAAAATTGCAAAAGATGCAAAGACCTAAAGAATCAATATGTGGTAACTCTATGTAGTGTGTTTACTGGAAAAGTAGATATAATAAAATAGTTTAGGTGGAAAATGTCTTCGTATTTTCACTATATCAATAATGTGGCATGCAACAGATAATGTTTAATGCTATAAATTTGTGTAGCTTATGATAGCTGGATAGAATATTTATTTTCAACAATATTTTGACATAGTTTGAAAATGACACACTTTAGTGGGAATCCAAAGCAGGCGCTTCAAACGTTTTCCATCTGAAGAACCACCTTGCATAGTTTATAAAAACATAATTTATAAACAATTCTCAAGTATACACATAATAGTTTGTTTGCCATACATTGGCTAATTAGGAAATTAGTTCGCCTAAATCATTATCCAATACATATTTTTAACTAAATTACATTTTTATTAATTGCAACCTTTCCTTATATTTGAAAAAAACTCACCATGTGTGCATGTTATTTTTTCAATGTTCAGATGATGGTTATTTATGCCATGGGTTTATGGGACCCATGCAATAATTTGGCAGCTTCTATGGTCTGTGACTCATATGTTTGAATAGTATGATCACTCAGTTACCTTCAAAAGTACAAAATATTATAAATTTTGATTTTGGGTGAAGTGGCATTAATGATCCCCTTCTTATTACTCCTCTAAATAGTATCTTCTGAGCTATAAACTAGCATTCTTAATGTGATTGAAAGTAGTGAATCACTTGTCTTTAAAACCTAATTACACCAGTAACGTTTAGTGTCTGGTATGCATACAAATAAGCTCAGCTTCAATATTTTATTTCATGGCAGCATCTGCTCAACAAGAATCTTCCCTTTTAAATATATGCTTTATTGAATACCTAAATACAGTCTTTTGAGCAGCATACTGAATATAACTCTAGATATGCATTCTAACAAAACATCCTTAGAAAGATCAGTGGAATATTATTCTTTCATTTATGAACAATCCATTATTCACAAGTTGAATAGGAACTAATTGCAATTTCTCTATCATTCTAGATGCTTAGCTGTGACTTTTAAGTTTATAAATGTCCTTAAAGTTTTCCACATTAGGGTCTGATTGATACATTACAGCAGAAATAAGCTTGTTTTAATTATTCTGTAAAAACTGAGAACACAATTATCTTTTGACCACATGATATATATTGAATGTCTAGACTTTTGCTTCATCTACATTTATATTGCTACCTGTACATTTATATGCATATCTATATCAAACATTTGATTAGAAACCTGATCAAACGAGCTTAAGTAAAGGGAGTCTCTGCTACTGTGGGATTAGAATAGCCATTAGGGATATCTGTGGTAGGTATCTTTTGCTTAATTTGCTCAGCAATCTTTCCACCTCTTCCTCTGAAGATGTCCCACTTCTTTTGACTTCACATTTGAAGTTCCAGTGTCCCTGTATCATTGCAGTCTGAATATATGATCAAATAAGGAGGCTTTCTCAAGTTGCTTGTTTTCAAGCTAGAACCAAGGAAAAAGAGACTGTCTCTGGCAAGAGCACTATGAGAAGGGAATTTTCAAAACCAAAATCTGTTTCAATAATAGCAACAGTGGTTGACATTTGCTGGGTTCACACATTCTACTAAGCACTTTAAACATTTTACAACAACTCTATCATTATTCACCACATGTTAGGTGAGGAAACTAGGTTAGAGCCATGCCCAAGTTTTAGTGAAAATAAATAACAGAGCTCTTATCTAAAGTCAGAAAGTCTGATTTCAATCTAGTACTTTTTACTCATTGCTTTCTAAGAGTGGGAGAGCACCTGCCTGAGAAGGCAAGGTGCATTTGCACAAGGAGAAGCACAGATGAGGGATTAGATAAGAGTGAATAATGGCTTTTGAGTCTGTGAATCCAGTTGCTTCTGAGTTATGGCTGCTCCTCCATCCTTCCTAGAGTTTGATTGTTTGGGCATACCTCTAATTCTGAAAGCTTCTCCCATTTTCCCAATAAGTCCCAATATTTTCTCCCTTTAGCTTATCTGAACCGAGTTGCTGAGTCCCCAAGGAAAGGAAAGATACTAAAGCCAAGTCCCTCAAAACTGGCAGAGGAAAGGAGAAGCCAAAATTCATTGCTGCTCTCTCTGCCTCTCAAGGACAAAATGTTTCCCTGTTTCCCTATGTCTCCTCTAGATCTTATCTTTTTCTCTATTGCTTTTCTCCACTACTCATTTTATTTTCCCTGGCTAGTTCATTTCTTTCATCTTGTCAATGGTTGGTTTTTGTTGTTGCTGTTTTTCTACACAATGTACATTTTCTTTTTTTTAACTTTTAATTTTTTTATTTGAAAGATGTGGGGTACAATTCAGGGTTAGGTATACAAATGTTCATTATGCAGGTACATTTTCAAGTGGATCAAGAAATAATTTTTTGAGGGTCTGATCTTATTTGTTACTCAAAAAATCTTATTTTGACTAGACTGAGACTTGGAAGCAGAAGCTCGCAGAGAGAACAGTCTGCGTCTCTTGGCAATCTGTTCCTGGCGTTTTTCTTTGGCCTCCTTCATTCTCTTGGCCAAAAGTTTAGCATATTCTGCAGTTTCTCCCTTATTTTTCTTAGTATGCTGTTTCTTCAGAGCAATATACCGGTGTTTATGTTTCAGGACACGTGGAGTGAGGAGATACTGGATCTTGGGTACTTTGGTTTTACGTTTCTTACCTTCTTTGTTTAAGGGCTTTCTTACAACATACTGGCGGACATCATCTTCTTTAGATAAGTTGAAGTGTTTGCGGATTCTGCTAGCCCCTTTGGGCCCCAGGCAAAGAGGCACCATAGTATAAGTCAATCCTGGAATATCCGTCGCTCCTTTCTGTACAATAACCAAGTTGAGAACACTTAGAGTGGTATCCACGATGCAACCCTGAACAGATTTGTGCTTTCTCTAGTTATCTTTGGTCTGTAACAGGAATGTCCCTTACTCAGCAGCTGGTGGACACGGCCAGAGGTCTAGGCACCTTGCTTCATGGGGAAGCCTTGTTTATCATTCCCGTAACTGATTTGGGCCACGTAACCCTTCCACTCTTCAGCCAGAGTGTCCGCAGCAACTTCTGTGGCCATATGCTTCTCATAGAAGGTACAGAGCTTGCGTTCATCTTTCACTTCGATGAATTTCTGGCAACCAGTGTCTGGGAAGAAGATATTCAGCTTCATCTTGAAGCAGCTTCATCTCCCAGGTGCCACAAAAAAGAGCAAGAAATAATTTGTATACATGAATAGGTCCTTGTTATAACTGAGTAGCCAATAACTTCAGCTAATGAAGATCTTCTTAGAGGGAAAGAGAATCTAGGACTGGGGTGGATGAAAAAGATATTGATAAGAGTATACCTACAGAAGGACTGGGGAGAAGGGGAGTGTTTTTTAGACACATGCTGATCTAATCACCAAGTGAAGAACTGAGAAACATCAGCTATGGTACAAATTGGTGGAGAGGGTCCTCTCAACACTGGCAATATTGCACACTTTGCTTATTTAGGAATTCTTTCTAAATGTCTCAGATGTTTGTGTTTTGAAAGTTTGAGCCTCTTAAACAGAAAGTCTGAAAAAAGCTTGCTGGAGCCATGAGAATTGGATTTCAGTCAAACTCTCTCTATGTCTCATGTTCATTATTTGTATAATAATTATGCTACCTCCTGGTCTGTACATCTTATAGAATTGCTGTGGGATATAAAAGTATTATGAGTGATGTAAATATGTTAGAAAACTTAGAGGTATAGGTAAACATTTAAGGTGAGAATCTTAACCTGTGCTTTTTCTAGAATAAGCAATGAATATGTTCTGTGTCTTTAAGAAGTCATGATTTCAGCAGTTTTTGAACTTGACTGAGAGGAAAGAACATTCAGCCACTTAAATAACAGATTCATCATGACATCTTAGAAGCATTTCCTTATATTATAGATAGAATAGAGATGATGAGATCAATCACTGCTACTATGATTATTTCTGTTTTCCCATTTTTATCCACCTTTCTATGTGTAGTTCAGGAACTATGTCCCAAGACTCTCTCCAGCCAACTCATTTCTTTAAACTTCTATACCTTTGTCTAAATTGCATAACTTTACTCTTATAAAAGAATATATGCTCCTTTGGGACAGGAGCCACGATTTGCTGAGCACCGTTTTGAGTACTCAATAAACACTAAAAATTTTACTTCTTAATCATTTTTTAAATCACTCAATTGATGAGTTTTTTGAACCAAAAAGTCCTGCATTTATATCCATTCTTATATCGACTACTAGCCATTTTACTTCCCATTTATGACATATGAAGTAAATATAACTTGTTAATTACAACTAGCACCAATATATTGTTGACTTTCATGAACTAAAACTGCAAATTACTAACTGCAAGTTATACAGCATTTTTATTTCTAGTGTCTATCACCATGCTGGCACTTAGGATCAGAAAGGTTCCAAAATTGGTAGAATAAAGGGTGGCCAGGGCTTGATGCATCAGCAAACAAACCTTCAAACAAATTAGGGGGAGAAAAATTGAGTATTAGGAACTGAGTAAATAGAAAAAAATAATCAGGTCAGTCAGGGGACTGGTACTTTTGCCTGAGTTATGTAGAGCACCTGGTGACAAAAGAACATGGAAAGAATGCATTTTTAGTGGGAATGTTTTATACCACTTGTGCTTATTGGTTCATTCACTCATTACATATTTATTTGGTGCCTACTGTGTGTCAGCTACTATAGTGGCCTCTGGAGATAGAAACTTAGCTTCTTTTCCTTTGTATAAACAATGTGAAAGTACTATAATGGAACAATGAGAAGAATTTAATAAAAATGCCTTAGTAGCATATATGTGTCTGTATACATGCAAAAAACGTGCTTGTGAGGGGTTTTTTTGTTTAATGTGCCTGAAGGCAAGATTTTATGCTAGTAGACAGTCTTTGTAGTCTTCCTCTTTAGTATTCTTTCTTTCCAAATATTTGGTTTTACCCTTGCTTATATTTTTCATGTAAGAGAAAAGTAAATATTTCCTTATAATATAGTACTACAACTGAAGGAGTCCCTAAGGTTTTATATAAATCTAATCATAGAACTGCAAATCAGGAACTGGAAAATCAATAAGTCAGTATGATGTCTCTGAAACTTTCATTTGATAAAAATAAATATCAACAGCTTCAAGAACTGATGATACTTTGATTTTATGGCTAGCGTGACCATAAAAATTCAAAGCACAAGGTAATAATATTTGACATATGTATTAAGAAGGAAATTATTTCCAAGGAACTATCCCTTCCTCACATTGCGTTCTTTATAATATTTTATAAACATACAGTGTATTATATTTTCCTGATTATCTAAATATTGATAAAGTGAATTGAATCTAGTGTAAATGAGCAAGATTATTCTGAGAAACTGCTAGAAATGCAAAATGAAACATAAATAACCTTTTAAAATGTACAAAATAGACTAATTTTTCCAGTAAAATTATGCCCAAGCATAAATAATCACTCCCTCTACAGATTGCTCTAAGTACAAAAACCAGATCAAAGTTGGCAAGGAATAAGCAATGTAGGCTTAGATATAGATGCCTACCTAAAAAATCAATGCATAAGTTGCTTTTTAAAAGCTAAAGACATTTGTAAAAATACCCAATGTAAACAAAAATATCTTTAAGCAGATGCAGTTTCAACTTTAAATTTATTTCCCCAAATTCATGATATTTTAGCATGTTACGAAGCATCATGCATACATTTACTCTAGCCAAAATAAATTTACTTTAAATAGGCAAAAAGAGCTCAGCCAATATGTTTTGGTTAGCTAACATAATTTTTTAAAGCTGTTATATTTTTAAATTGTTAGACATATATAACCATATAAACATTAGGGCTATAAAAACAAAATAAAAAATATTAAAATGTCACAATACTGACATGAATATTTACACTGACTTTATTTTTATTAGATGTTATTAGGAGAAGGGTAAGAAAGGAGAAAAAATACAGGAAGGCATAAAATAGAAGATCAGGTGCTACTAATGCCAACATCCAACAATAAATTTACCTTCACAGCACAAGGGAAGCCTAAATTCAGGGTGCAGGAAAAGAAAAATGAAGTTATAAATGTTAAAACTCTGTTTACAGATGATACTTGCTTGACTCCTGGTATAAGTTCAAATAATACATACACATGTATCTTATCTAAATATGAAATAATCATCAGCTTTTTCTGACATTATGCTGAAAAGTGAGAACTCTGACAAAGATAAGTGTGTACACTTTGAAACTTGTACTCTGCTACAATTATCCTTGATGGGGTTTAATTCTTGACTTCTGCAGGGCTTCGAATATATGGTAAGGCCTTTGCTATGTGCTTCAGAGCTACCTTCATAGGGTCTGGGGATGCCTAGGTCTTACTTTGGTAACACCACACTGTTCACCTAACAATAGGTATTTGTAAAAGATAATGAAAATGTTTATTGACTTGAATACAGGGTATGGTGCTACAAATGTAAGTTGTTCTATTACTGTTTATGGTGCTTATTTAAAATGTAATGAAATGTGTATCTATAATAAAATATAAATAAATGAATTTTACTTCAC
Source organism: Tarsius wallacei (assembly GCA_963574415.1). NCBI lineage: Eukaryota > Metazoa > Chordata > Mammalia > Primates > Tarsiidae > Tarsius > Tarsius wallacei. Next base: position 29,846 of record CAUYQG010187152.1, read on the forward strand.
CTTGATGCCAAAATTCTCCATTTATTTCCTCTAGTCATTTTTTTTCTTTCTTTCTTTTCTGTGTTTTTTCTTTTCTTTTCTTTGAGACAGGGTTTTACATGGTAGCCAGGCTTGAATGAAGCAATCGTAGCTTACTGCAGCCTTGAAGTCCTGGGCTCAAGTTGTCCTTCTGCCTCAGCTTCCCACGTAGCTGTGACTACAGACGATTTGTTCTTTTATATCAAATGTTCTGCTTTTCATATTTGTATCCGCCTTCCTCCACTTTTACTATTAAAAAATCTTAATATTTTATACTTTCCTATATTCTTCATTTTCTTTCTAAAGTATTCATGTGAGTGTGTGAGTATGACACAAAAGGCTAAAAGTCTTGATATTCCTTGTGCCCCTTATTGATCGGGAATGTCCACTTTCAGCACAATCTAATACTTTACATATGTACCTTGACATGAAACAAAGATTCATGTGAAAGCAAACAAAACAAAAACCCAACTACAAGAAGGTTCTTGTGAGTTTGTAAAAAACCTGGTTATTAGTAAAAGGAAGTCCTAAAACATGGAAATAGAATTTCTTTTGTTAATTTCAAGTCTGTTTGGCATCCCTTGGTTGTCAAAATGTTTTTTCATAAGTTCAAGTTTCAGAACTGATCAGATCAATGAGCTCCTCATCGAACATTAAACAAAATGAGCTAAGTTAGTGTAGACCTGCTTTTATGTTTGGGTCCTATTTATTTTAGTTGGTTTTGGTCTTCATATCTATGCTGTTTTCTCCTTCCAATTTTTGCCCACCATTGAGCAATTTTATGTACATTTATTTTTGTATGGGTAATCTTTTAAAAATTCAAAATATACAAATTTATTTACTCATTTTAGATTCAGTACATTATGCTGGAAACCTTCTTTTCCATTTTTTTTATTTTAAAGACATGGGGGTTAAGTACATAAGTGGTCATCATACAGGTGAAGATTGGGTCTCCCATTGGTCCTCACTTTGTCTAGTCTTTCAAATCAGGTACCCTTATTAGTGTTATGTGTCCCCCCGCCTCCACTGGCAGTGACCCACTACTGCTAATCCCTTTCATGTAGTATTATGATGAATGTTCAAAGTCTACTTATGAGTGAGAACATGTGGTATTCATTTATTTGTTTCTGCAATAGATCACTGAGTATGATGGACTTTAAATCCATTCAAGTTGGTGCAAAATCCATAATTTTGTCCTCTTTATAGCTGTGTAATAGTCCACTGTGTATATGTACCATAATTTATTAAAATTCAGTGGACAGCATGGTTGATTCCATGCTTTTTGTGATCATGAATAGTGCTGCAATAAACATGCGTGTGCAGGCTCCTTTTTTATAGAATGATTTCAGTTCTTCCAGGTATATTCCCAGAAGGTGATTGCTGAGTTGTATGAGAGGTCAATTTTTAGATCTTTTAGAAATCACCACACTGTTTTCCACAGAGATTTTAATAGTTTACACTCCCACCAACAGTGTAGAAGTGTTCCCTTTTCTCCACATACTCTCCAGCATCTGTTGCTCTTTGTGTTATTAAAGAACAACTGGAGTTAGGTAGTATCTCAGTGTGGTTTTGAATTGCATTTCCTTGATGATTAGTGAGGCTGAGCATTTTTCATGTACCTGTTGGCTGCTCATATGTCATCTTTGAGAAGTGTCTATTCATATCTTTTGCCCACCTTTTAATAAGGCTGTTTTTTTCCTTTCAGTATGTTTGAGTTCCTTGTAGATCCTGGATGTTTGACCTTTGTCATATATACCGTTGGCACATTTTCTTTACATTCTATGGGCTGTCTCCCCACTCTCTGAATGATTTCTTTTGCTTTACGGAAGCTTTTCAGTTTGATGAGGTTCCACTTGTCTATTTTATCTCTTATAGCATGGACTTTTTGGGTTTTGATCAGGAATTGGTTACCTATTCCAATTTCTGTAAAAGTGTCTCCCACGTTTTCTAAAATTCTTATAGTTGGAGATTTTATGTTTAGATCTTTGATCCAATTAGAATTAATTTTTGAAAATTCACAAATTTATACAGTGAAATTTCCCTTCTAATTGTTACACAGACACTGAATTACTTCTATAGAGACTTTTGGTGTTTTTGGTGAATGTGTGTATGTGTGTATGTGGGTGTGTACATGTGCGTATGCGCGTGAGCACACACATGCCTATCCAGAGATGTTCTAAGCAAATTATTTACATAGGCACACACATCATTTTTATTTCTACACAAAAGTATAATTCTTTATACATTGTTCTCATCTGGACTTTAAAAAAAATTAACTGTTGATCTTTGAGAATGTTCTCTATCAAATTATGAGGAGTTTATGAAGAACTTTCTTTCTCTCTCTCTCTCAAGGACTGCATTTTTTTCCTATCATATGGCCATATGTGAATTCACTTAAATCCATATTATATTAATAGGAATAAATGGCAATTTTAGGCTTTTGTTGCAATGAATAACCATGCACATATTCTTGCCATTTCTAGTGTTTAATTGTACCTGCAGATCACATTTCTAGAAGTGAAATTACTCAGCTAAAGTGTATTCACATTTGAATTTTTTAAAGCTGTATCTGAATAACCCTTCATTTAGGCCTTACTAATTTACAATTTCACAAGGAATGAATGACAGTACTTGGTTCCTACTCCCTCAACAACACTAAATATAATCATATATTTTTTTCAACGTGATAGGTGGAAAGTAGATTTCCAGTGTTCTGACCATCTTTCTCCCATGGTTTTACTGCTATTATAGTTTCATTGCTTTCATTTAACTTGTCTATTTGAAAATTATTATGATGTAAGATCTAAGGTATAAATCCATTCCATCTCCTCCAGATGGCTACTAAAATAGTACCTACACCATTTATTAATTCATCATTGTCCTACAGCCTTAGAAAGCTACCTTTATCATATACTATAACTGCATTAATAAATGGACGATTTTCTTAGCTTTATCATTGACCTATTTATCTACAAATAGTTCTCTTTATGAAAATTTTTAAGCATGTTTAATAATCAAGAGAACTATGTCCCATGCACACTTTATAAATTCAAGATTTTAAGTTAATATGAACAAATTTTATCAATTATCCCCAGTTAGAAAGTCAAATTCAAGGTATTGTTGGATTTCTCAGTGTAAATAAAGGACTAAATGGTGAATTTAAAAATTCAAATAGCATTCTACAACATTTTATTGCATTTGTGATATGTAGAATACATATATTTGTGTCAGCAAGATAGCCATGTTTTGTGTTAGCAAGATAGTTTGCAATAGTATCCACATCAAACGTGGTCCAAGTTTTAAATTATTGACTTAAAAGCTAATTTTAAGTACCTAAATTATTGATTTAATAACTAATTTGCGAATACAAGCAATTAGTAAATTGATTGCTGACTACCAAAAGACACATAAATGCAAATGAAACACATTGTTGATTAATCAAAACAACTTTGAAGGGACATTAAAATAGAAATAAAGTGACTAAAATTTTAATTTTAGTTATTTGGGACAAGTTTTCTGAAGCACAGTTTTTAATTTTGATAAACTGTGCTTATATATTCTACCATATGAAGAAAAAATCCAACAGAATTGGGCATCTAGCATCACTCATTTATCTCTAAAGTCAAAACCACCCTATCTTCCATCCAATTCAACATCAAGTCTGGCATCAGCAAAGTCCACAGACTTAATTCAGCAATGCCACATTTGGACCATGGACATGGATATAAGCCAGAGGGAAAACTGAAAGGAAGGCAGAGGTGAAAGAGACATCATTACTTCATCAAGTAACAAGAGAGGCCAGTAGTATTTTATAAAGGAGGATAAACAAAAGGTAGAGAATCAAGGAACCAGGTGCTCAATAAGTATTGTCAGGTTCTGGAGCCTTTTCATCAGCTTTGGCCAGGAGCACGTCTTCCAGCTCTTGCAACATGTAAATGTAGGCTGGATTGTTCACTTTGATTCCCATGTGCAGTCAAATCACCAAGCACCATTTCTTTCTAAGGGCCCTCTGTGTTGGCACATGAAAGGAAAAGAGGGAGGGGGTGAAGAAGAGTGGTTGGCTAGTGTTAAAGGGAGAGCTTTTCACAGGGTTCTATGGTTGCTATAGTAACCACTTCTTTTGTTTGTACATATTCAGAACAGCTGCTTCCTTTTGGTTTCTGGTGGCAGGGATATTATAGAGGTAACTGAGAGGGAAACAAGCACCACTCTGACCATGGAAAATAGTTTCCATAGTCAGATTATTCTTGTTTAACTGGGTTTAACTGTATACTAGGGTTAAATGTGGCTTTTAAATGTTGATGAGTAACAAGAGCTTTTAAAAGATGCTAAGTTCCAACAAGAAAAGTCTGAGTAGGTATGCCGTGATCTGCAAAATGTCTTGTGCTAGCTTAAACAAAAGACTTTTACTCTCTTGTGCCCTTAAAACTTGAAACACTCCATTGTACTTCTACCTGGTATGCATTCAAACTGTATTGCAAACTCCCTAGAAGGTATTTTTCTCAGTAGGAGAAAAATACCCCTCCTAAATGCCCACAAATCCCAGTATACCTCTCCAAGTACTAATTAAGTCCTCTAATTAGGGCTTTTTCTGGCTGCAACCATTTATGAAGTTGAATTGCTGCATACAAACAAATTCAATGAATATTCATAAACTGATAATATTCACTGAATTAATAGTCCTATTGCCCACATAATGCTATTGCAACCAGCTTATTACAGCCTTCTATAGTCCTTACTAAAGAAGGGACATCTCCAAGGAAAAGGCAAAGAAAAATATAGTTTTTTTCCTAAGGAACAAACACTCTACCATCTGCATTTTATATACTGTATTTTACGCATATACCTAGTATATATTATGTTTATACATCATGCATATATATATTTTTTGTAATACACGTCCACATGTATATGTGCAAATATGGATAAGTAACATGGAACAAAATAGAAACTCAGGGGTTAAAAGTATTGAAGCAAAATGTTAAAAACAACACTTGCAGGCTGAATAGTCAAATTTTGTAAATACACAATCCTAGGATGCAAATAAACAAAGCACAGCTGTCCTTATAAACAAATTAATATTGAACATAGGTGCTTTATCATGTTTTTAACTAGTTCGGATTTTGGAAAAGTGCAGTGTGAAAGCAAAGTGATGCTCTTGCTTTTAAATTAAAATTTATTTATTATTTGCCCAACTAGGGACTTTTAAACTTTAATATTTAATAACACTAACAAAAAACAGTTGGTTGTCTTAATTTGGCAACTGCAACTATTCGCAGGTGCTACTTGTTAAGACTCAGTTCATGGCAACTTGATTACATATTTCCTGAGAATTCTCACAACAATCCATTCATTTTTATCCCTTTACTTCATAAAATCTGAATGAAAAAATTTTGATTGATTCAAAATTTGAAGGAATTTAGAGAACACTAATGATTTTTAAATTATTTAAGTATAGGATTCCTGAACATTAATATTGGGTCTCATATGTATGCATATTTATTTTACTTAAGAATAAGAATTAAGTAATATTTAATTCTAGTGTTTTATATTTATACTAACATCAATTTATTACAAATTGCTAAAAGTGAGATTTAGAGTCCAGAGACAAGCACAAGTGTTCCAATTTCTCCACTTTCAGACTGTACAATTTGGGAGCAAATATATAACCTCTTTGAGCAGCAGTTTCACAAACCGTCAAACAAGAATTCACCTTAGGGAAGTGGTTCTGAGAGAATCTATTAAGATAAGACAAATTTATGCCAAAACTGTAAATATCGTAAATTCTGTTATAATAGTACATATTATGAGAAGGTAACAGTTTTATTGTCTCATGAATCTGTTTTACTTTCACCTCTTCCTTTTATGTTATTTTATATTATCGATATGATATCTGTATCTCTAAATAGACTGTTGTATTTTCTTCTGAGCTCCAGACCTGAATTTTTCAAATATTTGCAGTTAAGTTTCACTGGCTATCTCAAATGCATTGGATCCAAATATGAGAAATTCATCCTATCTCAATAAAATTTCTTTATCATATATCTGATAAAGGCATTACCTTTCTTTCAGTTCCCCCAAACTTCAAAGTTGCCTCTTCCTGTCCAGGTGACTGTTAGGTTTTACAGTTTTATGACTTGGGACTGTCTCATGGACTTGGATTCTCATTTTCATTTCCATTCAACTCTAGTTGAGATAATTATAAATTCTTGCTCAGACTATTGCAAGGTCTCCAGATCTCCAGTTTCCCCAACATTCTGTAGACCACTTCCTTTTTTTAAAGCACATTACTGGTTCCCTCACATATTCGATGTTTTCTGGTCTCTAACTGTATAGTGAAAAGCTTGACCTTTTGGGAAATTTTATGAGCAAAAGCCAGTCTATATGTTATGCTATTTCCAATGCTCATATAAATTGATATTTCTTAAGATTCCGTAACATTATTCATGTATTTGCAACTTGGCTTTTGTGGGTCTATGTTTACTCTATTTCCCTTCCCTGTGTAGCTTTCCTCTCTCTCAACTTCTAAAGGTCAAATGTCACTTCTTCTATGAAGTTTGCCTCAATTTCCTCCCTTGGTATTAAGGTACACCTTGTTGGTCTGCCCTCTGTAATTTACATTTTGCTTTGCATCACTCCTGGTTTTTTTTTTTTTATATATATATTTCTGATTGCCTCTATTCAATTTTTGACTATATTATTTTTCAGGTTAGTATTTGCCATAGCACCTATTATAATAAATTTTAATATAAAAGGCATTTTAAAGGAATAAAATTTCTATAAATTTAAACAACTTACATGTGACTACCTATAATTTCTGATCTATGAATAAAGTAAGTCTTAGATTACTCAGATTTTTTTTTCTATTTTTTAATCTGATCTTATATTTTGAATCTTCAGAATGTTTCTATTTGGAATAGCAAAGGAATTTCATGAGTTTCATGAAATAATTTTAAATTAGTGGTATAATGCCATGTAGTTTACAAATAAAATTATTGCTGGGGTACACCTAATGGGCAGACTTTGCTCTCTAAAAAATGTGCCAGAAAGAGCATAATCTCTTTTTATTTCTGAAAGTATCTGATGCCTAGGACTGAGGTGTTTACCTAAGAGCCTATTAAGCTGAAGTCTCCAGGTTAATAGGTAAACCGACAGGCTGATGTAGAAAAACATACAGATAAGAAGAATCTGATTCTACCATGTCATAGCCGAGCTGTTGAATTATCACCCCTGGATCTGTTCTGTCTTCAAACATTTTGTTATATAAGATGATGAATCCCTTGTTGTATAAGTATCTTATAATCAGGATTTTTGATATTCTAGGCCAAAAAATTATAAAGAATGGCACACGTATTCAGAGAAATCAGTTGATGATAGACTGTGAGATCCCAGGGAAAGAAAGAGGGAGATAAAGTGAGTAGAGTCATGGTAACTCGCCAATTTTTTATGAGGCAAGCTATACTTCTTCTGCTTAGTCATTAAGGCATTTTTCTGTATCCTTTATAATATATCCATATTTTATTTGAGTTAGCAGATTTCAGGTACTTGTATCCAAATGATCCCTAAAAAAACATATATTATCATATCTAATGCCCATGATGATAATTCTGTAAGTTAAATGCTAATATTTCTTCCATTTTAGAAATGAGAAAAGTAAAGATAAAAAACTAAGGGTTGTAGAGGTCATAGCCAGTAAGCAGAAGCAGGTTTGAACTTAAATACAGATTTCCTGACTAAAAATATTGCTCTTTTTCAACACATTATGTCCTTTCCATTGCTTTCATTTTATTGCCTAATTATAGTCTTTTATTTCTAACATGTCCAGTAACATCCAGTTATAATTGCCTCTTTGACTTCATAAATATTTTTCTAATTCTTTATCCCTTTTTGTTCCAATTCATTCAGTACAGTGTAGTTTCTCTTCTTGGAGAATTTATTCAGTGTCTTTCTTTTTTCTCCCATTTCCATCAGCCACAAGTGTCAAAAACAAGTTACTGCCAGAGCAGCCAGTTCAAGATATAGTTGGAAACAGATCCACCTATTTTAAACTTAAGATATTGAAAGCCCCATTTGATCACATAGAATCAGTAGTGGAGGCCAATTAGGACTATAATTAAGGTAAATATAACTCTAGGTTTTATATCTCTAGCATTTTGCCTTCTCTTTCTTTCTCCTACTTCAACAAAGTAAATGAATTAAACCTTTATTTAATGTGTACCGATGTGAATTAGATATCATCCCTGTCTTTGAGATGCTTATACCATGGAGGAAAGAGACATATATAACTCAGAGAATAAAAGCAGAAGCACCAGTTTTGAGTCTTTCCATAAACAGGAAAAATCATTCTGTATATATGACTAACCTAATCCCTCTCCCTGAAGCTTTGCACCTATCTTTTTTCAAGTAATCAACTGTTATGAAGTTCTGCCTCAACTGGATCAGTTCACCTCAATCAGTACAGTGACCTTTTATATACATTTTATAAAATTGTACTTGTTTAATCCTTATACCATATCAAAATACTTCCTAAAGCAAATTATGGCTGTATTTCCTTAAACAAATGAAAACTTATAACAGAAAAAGGATAGACATGGTCTGTCCTTCAATATCAAAGGAAGATAACTCTTGAAAGGAGAAAATAATAGGTCATGCCATAATTAAAAGTATATCTATGGCTGTGTAAATAAAAAAGAACAAAATCATAAATTTTGCAGCAACCTGGATGGAATTAGAGTTTATAATACTGAGTGATCTCTCACAGAAACAAAGATCTGAGCATCACATGTTCTCACTCATAAGTGGACCTTGAACAACTACTGTAATACTATAAGAAAAGGATTGATAGTGGAGGGAAACTATGGG
>CAUYQG010187154.1:0-12846 GCA_963574415.1 Tarsius wallacei
ACAGGAAGAAATCCTGATTTGGGATGCAGAGGGACCAGGGCAGCAAGAGGGAAGGTGTTAAGGAAAACCATCCAGTCAGAACAAGGAGAGTTTGGCTGGAGCCCAGGGTGTATGTCGAGACCTCCCTGAGGAGGGCTGGGATGCCTCCCTGAGGAGAGGAGCATGGTGTTCCTCTGCAGGCAGTAGGAAGCCACCACAGGTGTCGGAGCAGAAGAGAGACATGATCAGGGCCATGCTGCAGGAAGTAGAGTGTGACAGGGTGTATGGGTTTCCCCGAGGATCCTCTCTGGCCCTCAAGACAAGACATGGGTTTCAATGCAGTAAGCAGACCACGCAGGAAGGACCAGTTCCCCAGATGGGGGGTGTTACGGAGATCCAGCTGCAAAACCTCTGAGTTTCTGTACTCTGGGGCCCTCTCTTCCATGGGAAGCACGCTGTCTCCTGCAGAGAAAGCTAAACAGCACCTAGTCAGCCCCCAGAAGTGACATCTATCATCGGTGAAAGTAAAAGCTTGATTTACCATCCACAGGCCCTGTGACCTCAGGGCTCACTTTCCAGCCCCTCTGGGAGAACCAGAAGAGCCAGAGCTGCCTCAGGGCTTCGGAGAACTCTGCTCCCTCCCACCCACGCGTGTGTCTCCATTCTAGTTAATAAGTATAGAATCCAGGGAACTGGAGGGCATGCCAGCCAGCCTCCTCTCTGCGGAGGAAGCCCCTTCACAGTGTCCTTGCTAGGTGGAGTTCTGATCCCTACTTAGTCCTCCTCAGGGGTGGGGGATATCTCGACCGCATCATGAAGTCCCCTGTTAGAATGGCAAAGTGAAAAAGATGGAGAATCCCCAGGCTTGGCAAGGATATGGGTGGTTGCACATGCTGTTGATGGGAATATAAATTGGTAGAGCAATGATAGCAATGGCTATCAAAACTCAAAATGTGTAAATCCCTACACGCACCCACATGATGGTGTGTGTGCACAAAGCTGTACTTTCACAAATGCTCAGGGCCAGGTGCGGTGGCTCACGCCTGTAATCTCTGCACTTTGGGAGGCTGAGGCAGGAGGATGGCTTGAGGTCAGGAGTTCAAAAGAAGCCTAGGAAACATAGAGAGACCCTGTCTCTACCAAAAAAAAATATTTTTTTTAAAGTAGCCGGGTGTCGTCGGGCTCCATGGCTCAGCCTGTAATCCCAGTACTTTGGGAGGCCGAGGCAAGTGGATTGCCTGATCCCGGGGGTTCGAGACCCGCCCGGACAACTTGGGGAGACCTCGTCTCTACAATAAACCAAAACTAGCCAGGCGTGGTAGCGCGCACCTGTAGTTCTGGCCACTTGGAAGGCTGAAGCGGAAGGATCGCCAGAGCCCAGCAGGTTGAGGCTGCGGTGGCCGGGAGCATGCCACTGCACTCCAGTCTGGGTGATAGAGTGAGACTCCAACTCAAAAAAAAAAAATTTTGCCGCGTGTAGTGATGCACACCTGTGGTCTCTCTCAGGTACTCAGGAGACTGAGGAGGGAGGATCGCCTGGGTCTAGGAGTGAGCTATGATTGCTCCATTGCACTCTAGGCTGACTGACAGAGCAAGACCTTGTCTCAAAAAAAAAAATTCTAGGAGGACACACACAAAACTGCTACAGTAGTGGGGGAAAGTGGCAGTGATAAGGATTTTTTTTTATCATGATGTGTTTTGTGTCTCATTTAAGTAAACATGCATTCCTGGATTACACCTGAAAGGTACTCAGAACAACTATTTTAAAATATAAAGTTCTATTTTCCACACCTTTCTTTCTGTTAAACTGAAACCCGCCTCCCTCGGTCCTCAGCCAGGGGGCTTTTCTCCATGCTCTGGGCCCCATGGTGCCTGCACTCGCCCATGCGAGGCTCACCCATTGCAAAGCCTTCTCCACTCCTGTACCCTTGGACTCCCCGCACGAAGACCCTCCATGCAACTGTCCTGATGGGTCCCCAGGGAGCCCCAGCATTCACTCAACAAACTGAGCATCCAGCGAGAGGAAGGCCCTGAGCCAGGTGCCGGCGTACAGAAGTGAACATATTCTGACGGGACTCGGACACATCAACAGGCCTGGTGAGGTGTCTCACCACTTATAATCCCAGCACTTGGGGAGGCCAAGGCGAGAGGACTGCCTGAGCCCAGAAGTTTGAGACCAGCCTGGGCAACATAGCGAAACTTCATCTCTACAAAAAATCAAAAAATTAGCTGGGCATGGTAATGCACACCTGTAGTCCCGCCTACTAAGGAGGCTGTGATGGAAGAATCGCTTGAACCCAGGAGGTTGAGGCTGCCATGTGCCGTGATCGTTGTGATCATGGTGCTAAATCCAGCCTGAGCAACAGAGTGAGACCCCAACTCAAAAACAAAACCAGTCACGTTCAAGTGTAAGGCACGTGTGACACATGTGATATGGGGCCACACAAGCAAGCTGCAAGCCTGCCTGGACCATGGGAGGAAGGCTTCCCCGAGGAGGTGACGCTTAGACTAAACCTGATAGGATGAAGAGGCACTTGGGCATTCCAGGAAGAACAAATCACATTTGCAAATGCGCAAAGGTAAGAAATGGCCATGAGATGATTCATCATGTGGCAAATAGTGCACAAATACCACAGAGCAGGGTGCAGACGCAAATAAGTGCAAGACATGAAGAATCCCACCAATGGGACTCCTTCCACAGGCCATGGAGGGCCACAGAAGGGTTTCGCAGGAGAGTCAGATCAGTGCAGGGCAGTGGTTTTCAACCGGGTGACTTTGCCCCCCAACCTAGGGCACATTTGGCAATGTCTGGAGACATTTTTGATTATCATAACTTGGAGAAGGCAGTGGCCGTCTAGTGGGGAGAGACTAGAAGTGCTGCTAAACATTGTACAGCTCACAGGACAATTCCCCCACAGCAAAGAATGACCTGGTCTAAGGTGCCAGTGATGGCAAGTTGAGGAACACTTGTATAGGAATGGATAGTTTCGGCATCAGTATAGGGATGAATTGCTGTGGCAGGGGGACATCAAGGAAAGACCTGATTGATTGAGAGAGTAAGTGATTGTTTTTACCACAGCATCAACCTGCTGGGTTCAGGAGCTCCTCTGCCTCAGCCTCTCGAGTAGCTGGGACTACAGGCGCGTGTCCCCACACTCCACTTATATATATATATATATATATATTTTGTAGAGATGAGGTCTCACTATGTTGCCCAGACTGGTCTCGAACTCCTGGACTCAAGTATTTCTCTCACCTTGGCCTCCCAAAGTGCTTGGATTACAGGTGTGAGCCACTGCACCTAGCTCTGATTTAAATAGTGTAGCAGTAGCTCAAGTGTGAGATGATGGAGGCTTGAGCTAAGACAGAATAGTGAGGATGGGAGGAGACTGAATCAGCAGATTATATAAGGAGCAAATTGGTAACCATGGTGATGGATTGTTACTATGGTAAGTGGGGTGAGTTGGTGAGATGTTTGTATGCGGGTCAGACCTCCATAACAAAGTGAGTCCAAACCAGCAGAAGCTTAAACAAGATGGACGGTTCTTTCCCATCTAGAGCTGGAATGTTGGCTGGTTGTATTAGACCAAGCCCACACCTATCACATTGCTCTTCCATCCTCAATCCATGGTTGCCACGTCCAGCCCAAAATGACTGCTCTAGATCCTGCCTTCTCATTCATATTCCAGCCAAAGGAAAGGCAGGAAAGAAAAAGCAAAGGGCTCAGTCCTTAAGGGCATGACCCAGAAGCTGCACATATCACTTCCACTCACACCCACTGGCCAGAACTTAGTTTGTGGTTGTCCTACCTGCAAGGGAAATGGAGTCTTGAGCTGAGCACCAGGTCCAAAACTAAAGCTTTTATAATGGTAGGAGTGAGCAGGCTTTGGGTCAGAGAGGTCATTAATCCACACGACACAGGTGTAAAAAGAAAAAAAAGCATGTAGGGATATGGCCAGGTCTTCAGCCTTAATAACTAAGTGGGTGGCTGGTAATGTACAGAGGGCTAGAGAGCACAGGGGGAGGGGCAGGTGTGGGGCAGATGGCAGACTTATTTTATTTTATTTTTATTTTTTTGAGTTGGAGTCTCACTCTGTCGCCCAGACTGGAGTGCAGTGGCATGCTCCCAGCCACCGCATCCTCAACCTGCTGGGCTCCAGCGAAACTTCCGCCTCAGTCTTCCAAGTAGCCGGAACTACAGGCACATGCTACCATGTCGGGCTAATTTTTGATTTATTGTAGAGATGAGGTCTCACCAAGTTGCCTGGGCTGGTCTCAAACCCGCGGGCTCAGGCAATCCACTCACCTCGGCCTCCCAAAATGCTGGGATTACAGGCTGAGCCACCAAACCCAGCCAGCAGACTTATTTTAGACAGGCTGAGTTTGAGGCCTGTGTGACTGCAATACAGATTGTCCAGTGGAGTCTGGAATCCATGTCTGAGGTCAGGGGATGGGTCTGGGCTGGGGACAGAGCTCTAAAAAGCCATAGATGAGGGAGATATGGTCCAGAAATTTTATCCCCCATCCTGACTCCTTAAAACAGACTCTCTAAGCCCTGAAAGGGAAATGCGGTCCATGAAGTCTGTGTATATGTGCTATGAGTGTCTGCTTTTCTGAGGAAACAGCTCATTACTTTCATCAGATTCTCAGGAAATCTGGGAACAGTGAGATAAGAAGAGGATTAAGAAAGGCAGCCTCAGGCCAGGTGTGGTGGCTCATGCTTGCAATCTCAGCACTTTGGGAGACTGAAGTGATCACTTGGGAGTTCAAGACCAGCCTGGGCAACAGAGTAAGACCTCATCTCTACAAAAACTTAAAAAATTATCCAGGCATGGTGGTGTGCACCACCAGCTACTTATGAGGCTGAGGCAGGAGGATCCCTTGAGCTTAGGAGGTCGAGGATGTGGTGAACTGTGATCGTACCACTGCACTCCAGTCTGGGTGACAAAGTGAGACCCTGACTAGAAAGAGAGAGAGAGAAAGGGAGGGAAGGGAACCTCAGGGTCCCCCAGTATTACTGAGACAGACAGAAGAAGAGGAGCCATCCTAAGGAACGATGAAGCAGCAGTGAGTGAGGCTGCAGGAGCACCAAGACAGATAGAGTTCTGTAGAGGGGAGAAGGTGGGGCAGAATTTAGGGAGAATGTGGCGTCTGTGCTCCCATAGAGCCCACTGGAAGAGGCCCCAGGGGTATCAGGAGGCCCTTGGCAAGGGCATGTCATTGATGTGGAAGAAGCAAGTGTTTCAGTCAGGGTCCTAGAGGTAGGAACTGGAAAAAAGGCCACTCCTGGAGGGGACACAGGATTTTTTTTTCTTTTTTAATAGAGCAGTCTTAGGTTTCCAGCACAACTGAATTCAAAGCTCAGAGAGTTCCCATGTACTTACGCCCCCACGCATGCACAGCCTCCCTACTGTCAACATCCCACCAGGGAGGCACACTGGTTCCAACCGATGACCCCACACTGACACACCATTATCACCCAGAGCCCACGGTTTACTCTTGGGGTTGCACATTCTATAAGTGCCAGCTAATGCGAAATGACAAGCTTCCACTATTGTAGCATCATACAGAGGATTTTCACAGCACACAGGGTTTTGTTGTTGTTGTTGTTGTTGTTGTTACATGGCAGAGAATTAACGTATCTGTAAGCCGAGTAGAAATGTCTAGTGGAGAGACAGGTTTGAGAAGAAACAGAGTAAATGCTATTTTCTTCTTGAAACAGGTCCCTAACCACCACCTAGCACTCTGTGGTCCCTGAACCAGGAACGAAGTGCTTCCTGTCACAGTCACAAGAAGAGTTTGGGCACCCAGGGAGGCCTCCAAATCCCAGCCCTGATATCCTGGCCTCTCTGAGCCTCCTTGTCCCCAGGTGTGACCTCAGATAACGACCTGTCTCACTTGCCTGATGAAAGGATTGGAGAAAAGTCATGTGTGGAATGCCCAGCTCAGGGCCTAATTGCAGTAGGTACTCAGTAAGTGGGATTGCCCCACCCGCCCCCCTTCCCTGTTAATAAGGCTGTTGCTTCTTGTACGTAGGAAAAAAGCAGTCTTTGAGGAAATGACTTTATTCCTTCTTGTCCCAAAGGGGTAAAATCTGATCTATATAAAGTATTGTGAATCCTCCTCATGTGGAAAGAATGAAACCAGAAACACTAAAAATATATAGAATAATAATAGTGGGACAAATAAGCGGACAGTCACCTTCTTGAAATCCGCCGTGACAACTCCCAGACTCATCTCCATCCATACCTGGTTATTAGTGGTGTTTCTCCAAGGCAGTTTTCATAAGATTGCTCCTGGTCCCAGCATCCATTCCTGATGATGGTGATGTGTTTAGAGTCATGCATGTCTGAGGAAGCTGTTTGGTCAGAGTGTCAAGCCTGGGAGCAGTGGGTGGGGGACAGGCATTTCACACATGAGAAGGAATCCCCAAACAAACAACCAGGTTAAACAATGGGCAAAGGTTTGAACAGACATTTCTCCAAAGAAGATATACAAACGGCTAATGAGCACATGACAAGAGGCTCTACATCACTGTCATTAGGGAAATGCAAATCAAAACTGTGTTGAGATATCACCTCATACCCATTATGGCTACTAACAATAAAAAATAAAAAAAAAAACAGAAAATAAAGTGTTGGTGAGGATGTGAAGAAATCAAAACCCTTGTCCACTGTTGGCGGGAATGTAAAATGATGCAGCCACTGTGGAAAACAGTATGGCGGCTCCTCAAAAAATTAAACATAGAATTGCCATGTTATCCAATAATTTCACTTCTGGGGATATACACAAAAGAACTGAAGGCAGGGACTAGAACAGATACACCCATGTTCGTGGTGGCATTATTCACAATAACCAAAAGTTAGAAGCAACCCAAGTGTCCATCCACAGATGAATGGATAAACAAAATGTGTTAGATAACATACAGTGGAATATTATTTGACTTTAAAAAGGAGAAAAATTCTTGAAGATGTTATACTAAGTGAAATAAGCCAGTGACAAAAGGACAAATACTGAATGATTCCATTTATATGAAGTACAGTCCATATAATAATCAAAATCATTGAGATGGCCGGGCACAGTGGCTCATACCTGCAATCCCAGCATTTTGGGGGGCCGAGGCAAGAGGATCGCTTGAGCCCAGGAGTTTGAGACTAGCCTGGGCAACATAGCAAGGCTTCGTCTCTACAAAAAATAAAAAAATAAGCCAGGCATGGTGGTGCACGCCTGTAGTCTCAGCTACTTGGGAGGCTGAAGCAGAAGGATTGCCTGAGCACAGGAGGTCAAGGCTGGGGTGATCTGTGATTGTGCCACTGCACTCCAGCCTGAGTGACGGAGTGAGACTCTGACTCAAAAAAAAAAATCATACAGACAAAAAGTAAAATGTAGTTGCCAGAGGTCAGGGGAGAAAGGAGATAGGGAGTTAGTGTCTAATGGGTACAGAGTTTCAGTTTGGGAAAATGAAAAAGTTATGAAGATGGATAGTGGTGATGGTTGCACAAAAGTGTGAATGTACTAATGCCACTGAATTGTACATTTTTAAATGGTTAAGATAGCAAATTTAATGTGTATTTTCCCACAATAAAAATTAGGGAAAATTGGTAAGTTTTATGTATATTTTCACACACACACACACACACACACACACACATACACACACAGTAATCCTTAAATGAAATTATGCCAGAGAAAATCCAATTTAAGTGAAAATTATGCCATTTTATGGGTGAAATGTTCTTTGAAGTGAAAATTAGTCCTTTCTGAAAGATTATTTAAAAAAATACAGGGCCGGGCTCGGTGGCTCAGCCTGTAATATTGTGCTTTGGGAGGCTGAGGTGAGTGGATTGCCTGAGCCCGCGGGTTTGAGACCCGCCTGGGCAACTTGGTGAGACCTCATCTCTACAATAAATCAAAAAAATTAGCCGGGCGTGGTGGCGCGCGCCTGTAGTTCCAGCTATTGGAAGGCGGAGGCGGAAGGATCGCCGGAGCCCAGCAAGTCGAGGCTGCGGTGGCCGGGAGCGTGCCACTGCACTCTAGTCTGGGTGACAGAGTGAGACTCTAACTCAAAAAAAAAATTAAGGTCACTCACCCCTCTGCCCTCGGCTGAGCTCAGGTCTCCTCACCCACCAGGTGTAGGCTGAGCCTTTGAGGAAGGCCACCTCTAGGTGACAGGAATAGGAGCCATCTTTCCTTCCTCTATAATTTTGCCTTTTATATTTTTTCCACATTTTTTTCTGTAGCCAACTGGAGTTTTATAATAGAGAAATCAATTTGACATCTCTCTATTTTAAAAACCTCAGGCCGACCCCTGCAGTGTCCCTCAAGAGAAACCTTGCCTGGAATTGGCCTTCAATGACGTGTTTTTTCCCAGGTGAGCTACGCTGGAGGATCACAGGGATGGACTAGACTCACAGTCTAGGTGAACTAAAGTCACAGTCTTGATGGCCATCAGCTGTGCACCAGGCGGGCACTCTGCTAGGGGTCTGCAGAGACAAACTGGACCAAGTTTCAGTCCCTTTCCCCAGAGCACAGTCATTGGAGGCTGAGACACATAAGCAGTGAACATTAAGCACCCCAAAGTGAAACCTGTCCTGACCTCATGCAAGCAGCATGTCCTGAAGGGACAGAGGACAGAAAGATTTGCCCAGCCAGGATTGATCAAGGAAGATGGCTGTGAGTACGTGTGTGTGTGTGTGTGTGTGTGTGTGTGTGTGTACACATGTGATGGGAATGTAGGGTGTAGATACAGAGCTTCAGAAAATAAATGGGATTCTGAAAGGGTTGAAGGGATGGGGGTGGGGGGCAGTCTAGATGCAGAACAGGAATGAGCAAAGGTCCAGCAACAGGAAAGGGACCGTGATGAGGAGTGAGATTTTACAGGTAACTTGCATGTGAGCAAACAACTTGAACTTCTTTCCACAGGTGACTGGGAATCAGCGGGGAGAGGGAGGCTATTTTATCTGTTTTATCAGAGACTCGTCCAGGCTGAGTGCAGTGGCTTATGCCTGTAATCCCAGCACTTTGGGAGGCTGAGGTGGGAGGATCGCTTGAGGCCAGGAGTTCAAGACCAGCAACTAGGGAAACCACCTGTCTCTACAAAATAAAAAGAAAGAGACAGACCAGTTCACCTGAACCCACGGGCCTGAAAAGCTGCCTCCCTGTTTCAACCAGGAGAGCAGCCTGAGCCCAACAGGTAAGCTTGCCAAATGTCTTTTAAAACACAGATTTTCCAAGAGCCCTCCCATTCCTTTCTACCAGAGGGATTCAGAGAGCTTGAAAGTAGACAGTTAACAGATGGGGGTGGGCAGGGGAGAGAGCTGGGTGCAGAAAGCAGAAGGGAAAAGTTCTCTTTGGCCTAAAGCAATTTATTCAAGTCACATTTAATTGTACACTTTAATATGAGACTTCCAAATTTTATGCCACAATAAAACAGAGCAGCCTTTGAAATGATTAAACTAACGACTTAGTAGTCCTCATGGCTGGAGCAGCTGCCAGCGTCACCACACCTAATTGAGGGTCAGGGATGAGAGCTGCTGTTTTCTTTAATTATCACATGAATGGACAGGCCTGTTTTGAATGCCCTGCATAACTGGGGCTACACAGCAACACAGGGCACGTGGGCTCAGTTCAGGGAGCCCCATTCCGTCCTCATCGGAAACTTGCCTTCCTCATCACCTTCTCCGTCTCAAATCTCCCTCAGTAAATCCAAGAGGGAACACAGAAACGCCAATAGTCAGATAAACAGGTTCCAGAAAGACATGGAAAGCTATAAATCCACAGCACGGACTTTAGCAAGTGACTTGCCCCTTTGGATATCAGTTTTCCCATCCATACAGTGGGGACATTACATGAGATAACCACTTACGACAGCCTATTATCTATGCAAAAAAATCATATCTTTTTACCCCACCTCATCTGGTAAAGGAGGGAGAGACAGAGGGAGGGAGAGAAGGGAGGAGGGGAGGGACAGGAGGGGGAGAGACAACTAGGCAAAATTTGCTCGCAGTTCATATTTACATCTCCCCTGATGGATTCAGACCCTCTGAACTCTTTGCCCCATCCACCACATGCATGTCAATATAGTACAGAATTTGCCCAGCCCAGGCAGCTGTTTAACAAATGCTAAGTGGTAATGAAGAGCCGGGGTTCCACTGTCAGCCATCACCTGAATCCTGGCGTGACAGACTTGGTTCTCCCCCGCATGGGCCATTTTCTTCCTGGCAAATTAAGGGAAACAACTTAGCCTTGCTCCTCAGAGCAGAGGACTCGGAAGATGGGGACTGTCATGACGGTGCTTCCCACAACAGGAACGTAGGATGAACAAGTGGTTAGCAGTGTGGATGGAGACCCAGATGACAAGTGATGAAGAGGAATGAGCCGATGTCGGGCCTGAATGAGGATGACGCCCCCATCTTCTGCTCACCCTGCTCTGACAGCCCATGCCATCCCCCCTGGATGGCCTCTCCTCACATCTGGGACGGAGTCGTGGTCCTCAGGACAGGTGGCTCCAGCTGGATCAGCTTCCTGGTCATGTCAGGGAACAATCGATCCACCCATATCCCCTCCATCTATTTGTGTATTTATTCTTATCCCTCCTGCTCGGGAAAGGATTTGAGGCGACTCAGATAAAACATAAGAGGATACTGTAAACTAAAAGGGGAAGGAAAAGAAGGGGGAAAAAGTGAAGGACTCAAAGGGAGTCAGAACTTAGGCTAAAAGTACACATCTCAAAATCCATTTATCCACTGGCACATGGGTGATTTATGTACCTGGTTTGCAGGGAGGTTAGGCAATAACACCCCCTCCCCCTTTTTTTAAAGGAATATATTTGCTGACATGCAGTTTCACCCTACTTTTCTCTCATCTTCCCACCTGGAATGCAGAGGTGGCGGCACTACAGCCATGGGGAGAAATGCCACAGGCCACAGATGGTGGAGACATCCCCAACGCTTTGGAGCCGCTGCCTCACCCTGGAAGACAGGCACGTGGGCAGAGCCATCCCAGGCTTGGCAAGGCCAGCGTCCCGGCAACTAGGTTCCATGCGGCCACTGGCGATTCTGATACAGAAAGCAACTGAAGCTGAGGACCATGGAACTGCCTGGGAGTGAACAGAGATTGAGAAGAAGGAGGGCAGGGGCAGAGGTTTGGGGGCTCTCAGCTTGTAATGGCTGGAAGAAGAGGCTGAGCCTGCAGGAGGAACTGAGGTGAGACAGCTAGGGAGGAGGGAATGGGGAGGAGAACCTTGCCAAAGCAGGCCAGACCCTGGCCTTCAAGCTTTCTGGCGAGCAATGAGGAAAAGAAACCAAGTCCATTTATACAGCCAGCTAGGGAGATGAGTGGGTAAAGAGGGATGTGGGTGACACTGGGACACAGGCCAGATGAGCATTTCTCCTCAGGGTCTTTGTACAGTGGGTGCTTTGTCACATAGTCCAAATAACCCCGACAACAGGCATCCTAACGACACAATTGTGAGCTCTGTGGGGTTTTTTCATGCTACATCCCTCCACATGAGCCACGGGGTAGCCACAGAATAGAAAGTGAACTCCACTGAGGGCCTAGTACGTGTGGCCTGATCCTAGCTCTCTGCACCTCCATCTTGCTTGAGGACGTAGTGTAGGCTATTGGGAAGAAGGGATAAACCACATGTCTCGTTCCAGCATCTCTCCCTAAATATCATTCCTCTTATCTGAGCTTTTAAGCATCAGGTGGCCATGAGGCTGGCACTGCCCTTTCAGCCAAATGTCAAAGTGCAGGGATTCCCCTCTTTAGAAAATACAGACCCACCATGCTGGAGTAGACCTTTTCCTGTGAAATCAAGTTGCCTAAAGAGACAGTCTTTAGGCCCAGGGCAGAGGCTTCCTCCTGTAATCCCAGCATTTTGGGAGACTGAGGCAGGAGGATTGCTTGAGGTCAGGAGTTTGAGAACAATCTGGGCAACATAGTGAGACCTCATCTCTACCAAAAAAAAAAAAAAAGAAATAAAAAAATGAGCCAGTCAAGGACCACCCCCAACCTACAGTACAACTCCAGAATTGAAAAAAAAAAAAATGAGCCAGGCATGGTGGTGTATATCTGTAGTCCTAGCTACTCAGAAGGGTGAGGTGGAATGATTACCTGAGCCTAGAAGGTAGAGGCTGTGGTGAGCTATGATTGTGCCACTGCACTCCAGCCTGGGCAACAGAATGGAGAAAAAAGAGCAAGAGAGCAGGAGAGTTCGTTTACTCAACAAGGAACCAACTGGTTAATCCGAGCACAAGCAGGAAGAAAGAAGATTCAGGAACTGGTTTTCAACTGAGTACTTCAGTGATATCCTGTAACTCAGTCTATAAACCAAGTCCAAAGGGCTGTGCTCTATTTGAAAGGATGGGGAGCTCAGGAAGTCATGTGGCCCATGGAGGGGATGGGTCCCTGTGAATCAGCTCCACTTCTCCCACAAGCCCCTCCTCATAAGGGAGGTCCCCCAGGGAGCAGCCGGAGCAGGGGCATCTGTTACCCCACTGGTTCCCATATCCAGTCACTGAGCTGCCCAGACTGCTCTGGTCTCCCCGCTGCCTCGGCCTCAGGGGCACCCCAGCATCACAGGGAAGCAGAGGAGGCCGTTGCATTCACACAATGACACCAAGTAAGGACATGTCGAAGTCTACGGAGTGGAAATGGACAATTTTCACTTTATAGTTGAGGGAACTGAGTCCAGAGAGAAGAAAGTGCCAGGTCGCGCATGAGGGCGCAGGCAAGTGGGGAGTCCACAATCTCCCTCTTCTTGTAGGGCGACACACACTCAGGATACAGCCCCAAGCAGGGGGTTGGAGCCTGGGAAGGGGTTCCGGGGGTGGCCAACAAGGGATGTCCCTTTCCCCTCAGGCTCCA
>CAUYQG010187161.1:0-36877 GCA_963574415.1 Tarsius wallacei
GATTAGAAGAATCAATATTGTCAAGATGCCCATTTTACTCAAAGCAATCTACATATTCAGTGCAATCTCTATCAAGTTACCAGAAATATTTTTCACAAATCTAGAAAAGACAATGTCAAAATTTATGTAGAAGCAAAAAGAACCTGAATAACTAAAACAATTCTCAGCAAAAAGAACAAAATGGGAAGCATCAAACTTCCTTACTTTAAACTTTATTACAAGGCTACAGTAACCAAAATAGCCTGGTACTAGTACAAGAATAGATACCTAGACCAATGGAACAGGACAGAGATTCTGGAAACAAAAAAAATGGTCTCTCAACCAACTCATCTTTAACAAAGTCACCAAAAACAATCACTGGGGAAAGGAGACCATGTTTAGCAAATGGTGCTGGGAAAACTGGCTGAGCACATGCAGAAGAATGAAACTAGACCTCTACTTATCACCATATACAAAAATTAACTCAAAAAGGATTAAAGACCTGAATGTAAAACCTCAAACTATAAGTAAGGATCCTAAAAGAAAATATAGTAGACACCCTTATGCACATTGAAGTAGGCTGTGAATTCTTTACCAAGTCCCCAAAAGCGAATGCCATAAAAGCTAAGATGGGTAAGCGAGACCTCATCAAACTAAAAAGCTTTTGCACAGCAAAATAAGCCATCAAGAGAGCAGGGAGACAACCCACAGAACGGGAAAAAACATCTGCTAATTGTGTATCTGACAAAGGTCTAACATCCAGGATCTACAAGGAACTCAAATGAAGTGAAATGAAAAAAACAAATCCATTAAAAAATGGACAAAAGATATGAACAGACACTTCTCAAAAGACGACATACAAGCAGCCAATTGATAAAAGAAAAAATGCTCAGCCTCACTTATCAGAAAAATGCAAATCGAAACTACAGTGAGATACCACCTAACTCTGGTAATGATGGCGATCATTAATATGTCAACAACAACAACAACAACAGATGCTGGCATGGGTGCAGAGAACAGCGAATGCTTCTACACTGTTGGTGGGGGTGTAAGTTAGCTCAGCCTCTATGGAAAGCAGTGTAGTGATGCCTAAAGGAACTAAAAATTGACCTTCTATATGATCTAGCCATTCCTCTCCTGGGAACATACCCAGAGAACCATAAATCACTCTACAAAAAAGATACCTGCACACGCGTGTTTATTGCTGCACTATTCACAATAGCAATAACATGGAACCAACCATGCTCTCCACTTAAAATGGAATGAATAAAGACAATGTGGTATCTTTACAAGATGAAGTATCATGCAGCCATAAAGAAGACCAAAATCACACCCAGCTAGGTTTTTATTTTTATTGTTTTTTTTTTTTGTAGAGATGAGATCTCACTACGTTGCTCAGGCAGGTCTGCAACTCCAGGGCTCAGGCAATCCACTCACCTCAGCCTCCCAAGGCACGGGATTACAGGCTGAGCCACCGAGCCTGGCTCACACCTGCTTTCAATGCCTTGGGTCCAACTGTCTGATTCCAGCTATGGAAAGCAATAATTCTGGGCCCTCAGAAAAAGAGAATAGTCTGCAAGTCTTTAACCCAGGTATGAGAGTTTCACTAACAAGATTTCTATGCTGGTTTATAGGCTATGCACATCTTCAACGTTAAAACTAAATTTCTCAATTTTTGTGAAATTTAAAAGTTGTATAATGTTTGGTAGATGTTCTCTTTGCTACATATCATGTCAATACTCTGTATTGTCCTATTGGCTAACCTTTTTCAGTCTGGTGAATATGAAATAATATATGTGGATTTAAAATGCAGTTCCCTGACTGCTAGTGCAGGTAAAAATCTCTCCATATGTTTATTGCTGATCTGCGTTTCTTGTTTATGAGACACTTATTCATATCTTTTTATTATTTTTCTATGTTTTGGCCTTTTTCATATTTATTCAAAGAAAATATTTATATATTCTGGAATTGACTTTTGCTAGTTTCATTTGTTAGGAATATTTTGCCACAAGTTTTGCCTTGATTTTTCACTATCTCTATGGTGTCTTTTGATAAAGAGAACTATTTAATTTACATCGAGTTGAATTTATCAATATTTTCTTATATAATTTGCATACTTTTGGTTTGTTTATGAAATTATTTTCTATTTCACAGTTATAAAGGTGTTTTCTTATACTGAAGATTTTATAGGCTTGCCTTTCATTTAAATCTTTACATGTAATTAGTTGTTTTGTGTATGATCATTATATTTTGATTTTTAAGGAGAGATAATTTTCTTAGATCAATTTTCTCATACTGATCTGCAGTGTCCCCTCAGTACCGTGCTAGTTTTCATGTTTATATGAAAGTTTTCCAGCTTTTTCTCTGCTGCATCATTGGTGACAATTACATATCATGTTAATTTCTTACTTCTTTTTTTTAAAAAAAGAACATCTTGGCTATTGTGTGCTCTTTTTAAAGGTACATTTTAGAATGAACATATACATTTATATGAAAAGATCTATTATGATTTTGATAATAATTACAATATATTCATAAAGCAGATTTCTTATCTGTAACAGGCAGAATTCTAAAACTGATACTCCTCCCACAACTGTTGCTCTTGTATAATCCTGTGAATATGATGATGGGTGAAACCTGTGAATATGATGATGCATTACTCCCTTGATTATATTATACTGTAAGGCACAATTGACCTTAGGTAAGGAGAGTGTCTAAGTGGGTCTGATCTAAACATGTGTGTTCTTTAAAAGCAGAGTATTTTGTCCACCTGTTAGCAGAAGGAAAAGTCAGAGAAATTTGAAGCCAGAAAAAGATTCATTATGCCACCGCTGGCTTTGAAGATGGAGAGGTGCATATTCAAAAACCAGAGAGTGGTTTCTAGTAATTACTGGGAGTGACCCCCCAAATAGCAGTCAGCAAAGAAAAGAGGACTTCAGTCCTGCAGCCATAAGGAACTGAATTCTATCAACAACACGAACAGTTTGGAAGTGGATTCTTCCCAAGAGCCTCAAGATAAAAACTCAGTTTGGTCTACTCATTTATTTCAGTCTTATGACAACCCAAGCAGAGACCCAGCTGGGCATACCTAGACTGCTCACCCACAGAGCTATGAGCTAACAAATAGGTGTGACAATAGGATATTAATAAAATGAATAAAACCTCTATGATATAAAAGTCTCTAAGAATGAGGCATATTATTCCATTTATCTGGATCTTTTAAAATAAGGTTTTATATTTTTCTATATGCAAGATCTCATATTTTTAGAAAAATTTTTGCCACCAAGGTGAATGTTTCTTTGCTGAGATTTATTTTTTGTAACTTGGTTGATTATTTCTTTCAAGCAATACATATCCAAATTAGTTACCACTAGCATGTTCTATTTTTGTGGTATCTTTTTTCTTTCAGATGTTTTTGATTCCTTCTTTTATTTTTAAAAATATTTTAGACATGCTTGTTTTATATTCTCGGTTTATAATTCCACTGGGGAAGATGTATTTGGCTTTGTTGGTTCCCCTGACTCTCACTGACAGTGCCTTGTCTTCTTTTATTGAACTGTGATAGATATTCAGAGATATTTTCTGTTTGTGACCTGAGTCAAGGTTGCATGTTCCTAGAGAAGATTTATAATTTTTTCTGCCAGGCACTACAGTGCCTGACTAACCTAGGATCACTTTATTTATATTTGTAGTTGGAGTTTCTCAGAGTAGACAGGTGAGGTAAATAAACCCTAAACCCAAGAGAAGGCAAATTGAAAGCTATGAATTCTCAGAGTAAAATTCTCTCTTCATTATCAGAGTCCAAGGTAAGATGAACAAAGCTTTCATTTTATTCTTCCTTTGCCAACAGGTAATGTGTGTGTGTTTACTCTTTCACTAACTCTACAGCCTTTCCACATTCTGAATTGATGGAATTTTTATCTCATGCAAACCAAAGACCCAGACCTCTCGGTTCCTGACACTGGAAAAATCATATGACATTGGCAATAATCTGTTAGTCTGGATTTGGTGTCCCCTACATTGTGTACGCTTGAGAATTTCTCTTACTTACAGGTGAATTTACTTAAATATTTAAAAGAAAATTGGTGATTTTACTCAAGCAACTTTATTCTTTCACGAGCACATATTACATATAATATATATGTGTTTATATGTATACATATTTAATTTATGTTTACACAATATAAGTATCTGTAGAAATGTATGTCTATGTGTATATATAAACATGTATGATAGCCATATATAAATATGTTAGTATATTCAAGAATAAATATATATATTTTAAATGTGTGGAGTGACATGTAAACATCATCATGGCACATAGGAATGATCTAATTTGACATACTAACCTTTATTCCAAAATATGACTTCTGACATAATTAAAACAAATAATAGTGGAATTTTATAGCTGGAAAGTTACCTTTATGGTCCGTGTGTTCCTTTCTTGTTGGAATTCTGTGTCCCAGCAAGAACTTCAGATGATATGAGTAAGTGTTAGTAAAGATGACTCTTACTATTTCACCAACATAATTTGCTGTAAATTCTTTAATACTTTCTTCATCTGGAAATTCCAAGACTTCTTTACCTTTTATTTCAAGAAGGAAATATAATTGTTAGTAGTTACTAGGAGACACAACTTCAGAATATCGTGTTCAATTGCTTTTACTAAAGTTCTTTATGGGAATATAACAAAATTAAGTGTTAACTTGGAGAAAGTCAGTCAGACTAAATGGTTGACTGGGGAGAGATATTTCTAAAGTTCCATGTAAATATAATCACAAGGTATACCTGAAAATTAGTTATTTTATTTTCATATGTTGTGGTTACTGAGCCAATTTTAATCATATAAAATATCACACCACACCAATTACACTATTCACAAAAGAATTGGAATTATTATAAATCTAAAATCATAGACAGAGAGAGAGATTAAATAGATATTAAAACTTAGCACTGGTTTATACCAGGTGGAAATGGCTATAAGAGTTTATTTTTCTTTCACAACCCTGACGGTATGGTTAATAAGTTACAAAGGAAGTGAAAAACTTAAAAATATGTCAAGTGCCTATGTTGACATCATTAAAAGAATCCATCTCTTCTTTAGATAGTGTGTTTTATGCCATATAGATTTTTTTTTCAGACTGAAACACTAGGAAAAGATGCAAAAAAAAAGTCCCAGATCAGGGTTGAAGTGTTGAGGATGAAGTGGAAGGAGCAGGCAGCATATACTTTGCTAGAACTGAATTTTATTCTGGAGTCTGTTCCTTAAATCAGTATCATCATGAGCAAGTCATTTAATCTTTGTTACTCAATTCCTATATTTGTAAAGTGAACTTAATATATATTATTATTAAGAAATATTAATAGAGTACAAAATAATTTATAGAGAAAAATGTGATTATTACAAAATAATATTCTGTTGCCATAAAGTCAAGTCTCTGTAAAAAATATCGCACATTATAGTCTTCAGTGAAACTTTATTATCATATTGTGCGTGGCTTTGAATGAGGATACTGTTGAGAAGCCCAAGTTCCTGACACTGAAGCCCTCAGGGGCCACCTGTGAAACAGAGGGTAAAAGCAAATGTTTCTCGAAGAGCTTAGGAGACTGGGCCTTAGGTGGACAGCTAGGATCAGATGATAATCTAAACTCAGAAGCGGCTTTGTGATGGTAGGTAAGATGCACAATGCACACATTCAGATTCAGGGGTAAGTAATGGTTTGACCGTTGGTGAGGTGACACGGGAAGGCAAGTTTGGGATGATTCACATCCATCCAGCCCAGCAGTGTGTAGTGAGGCACAGATAGACGAGGAGGAAAAATCCAACGTAGTCTGGACACTGGCCACACAGACTCCAAATAGCAAGTGCCTGAACCCAGGCTAGAGAGAAGTAGACTTCTGGATTTTGAATCCAGTGAAAGGATCAGAATCCAAGCACAAAATTAATGATGACCTGGACTGGAATAGGATTATGGACAGAGCTTGACAAAGAAAGAAAAAAAGAAAAAAGAGGCCACGAGGACTTCCAACTGCAAGGAGCAAAAGCCATAGGTTCCCCTACAACAAAGCTTTTGGTGGGAGTTATGTTGCTTACAATTAATAGTCAGCACCTTTCAAGTCAAGCTTTTCTATTCTGCTTTTAATTGGGATATAATTCACATACTTTAAAATTCATCCTTTTTAACTGTACAATTTCACAGTTTTTAGTATATGCATAAAGTTGTACCAGCTCTAAGCTACTTTAAAATTGTAATTCAACTTATATAACTCAATGTGTCAAATGAAATTTCACTTTATATCCAACTGTCACGTTGGATTCAAAGGCGCTGCCCAATACTGACATTCTCTAGGTATAGCCTGACTGCACATCTCTGTTGATGAGAATCCTCTTTTATTATTAATTAGTGCAATTGACTTTCTGTTGACTGGGTTTGGAATAACCCACAAAATAATGCTTAGCCTCCTGTTAACTTTATTAACTAATAAAGTGCTAGCATTATTACTTGCAGTCATCTCATCTGGTTACAACTAAATAATTGTGCAGAAAAATCAAGCCCACATGAATGTGGATCTGATCCAACAGGATCCTGCCATTCTCCATAAAATTCTTCTAGTAGCCATTACATTTTTACTATTCTATTCTAGAACTCTCCCTTTTATTGTCATTACCATGAGTGTCTAAAATAAACAACTTAAAACTTATAATCACTATAGTGCTAACTGTGATCTTTATCCTAGCCCTAGGCGTAGCCTAAGAATAAATTACGGGCAATCACCACAGAGTACCCTTGGATGTGTGCATTTATAGTTGCAAAAGACATGTGTTGCTTTTGTCTGCTGACGCCCAGGTCTTCTTCTTGTAAAAACACACTAAAATTTATTTGGCATATTGCCTCTTCTCCATTCATATACCTGTAGCTTGGATGTGGTTCACACATGATGTGGGAACCCAGTCAATGGGCGATGACAATAACACATTTTCCTATTCAAGGAGATTAGTTCTTGGTGAACCATGACCAAAACTAACCTAACCTCACTGTTTGTTCCAATGGATACAATTACAGAAATTGTTGTGAACTATCGGGAATGATACATAATCCTTTCACTGGAGTTACTTATCTGGCAGGGCTTAAATCGGAGAGTCTACAGACCAACTCTGCCTCTGGGACAGCCAACCTGTGTATGAAGCCATCACACAAGACCATGGACCTGAGGGGCAGAGCCGTCTTCTTCCTCCCTTGTTAATAAACCTCTGTTCTACCTTGCATTGATACTTTGCTCTTTTAAGCTAGACAAAATCTTCTTTTTCTTATGACAAGTTAGTTGAATTTCTTACTCTCCACTGAAATATTGATGAAAAATGTAGTATTGATTTTTTTTTTGAGTTGGAATCTCACTCTGTTGCCCAGACTGGAGTGGGGTGGCAAGCTCACAGCCACCTCAGCGTCAACCTGCTGGGTTCTGGTGATCCTTCTATCTCAGCCTTCCAAGTTGCCAGAACTAAAGGCGCAGGCTACCACACCCGGCTAAATTTTGATTTATTGTGGAGATGAGATCTCACCAAGTTGCCGGAGGTGGTCTCGAACCCGCAGACTCAGGCATTCCACTCACCTCGGCCTCCCAAAGTGCTGGAATTACAGGCTGAGCCACCGAGCCTGGCCTGATTGTTGTAAACTAGACATCCTACTGATCACTGAACAAAAGGTCTTATTTCTTTCATCTAACTGTAGATTAATATCATTGATCTTATTTTGCATGTAATGATAACAGGCTCAGAGAAGTTGACGGTTTGCAAAATGTATTATGGCCACAAATGTATTATAGTAGTTCTAGTAAATTCTCAGAACTACTTTGAAACTGATGTCCTCTGACTCTAAGTCTGGTCCTCTTGCCTTTGCACCAGGCTGCATCTCCTCTAATTTGAGGACATTGCTGCAGAAATGATCTTGATAATAATAATTTTCTCATTTTTTATGAATATTTCTTATTTTTTATGAACCTTACCACTGAAGGGTGAAACTGAAGCACAGAATACTCAAAAGAATCTTCAAATATAATAAGAACATCTTTGGTATCAAAAGGTAAGGATAAAATTTCTAAATCAAAATTTTTTTAAAAGATTGTTCTTTGTCTCTAATAACAAGCACACACTAGAGCAACATTTCATTCTGGTAACAATGCTTTCAGGCTACATGTCAACATGTTCCTAAACATTACTGCTTTCAGTGTGCACCAATTTGTGTATTCCATGCTTCCCCAAACCTTATCCAAGACCAACAGATTTCCTGTTGAGAGTCTGTGCACTCCAAGTGCTAAGCTTTTGCTTGGTAAGCAATACATTTAGTTTCAACTTGGATATCAAGAGTGGTATCTTACTTCCAATAGAGGGAAAGTACATTCACGTGTCACATAGTCTAGAAATTTTGACAATTGACAAGATTTGTCAACTGAAAGGCAAATTAAATAAGCAAATATTGACATCGGACACTCATCTTAAGTTGCTAGAAAACTCACCTGCCAGGAAGGAAGCAGAGGCTACTTTGTTCATTATCTGCTGGGTTGTATTGGTGACAGGTGTGTATGCAATAGAAAATCCAGATTCATTAAATGAATCTACTCGCCCCAGGTCCATTGTAGGCAGTGAAGAAAAATCATTAACTTGATGTCTATGAGGATATATGTATAAAAAAAGTAGTAGGCACAATGAGTTCATCCATTCCTACAGAATCCCAAAGAAAGGATAAAGAAAAGTGTGATTTTAAATTAGTAATTCACAATCGTTTTATCATAGAGTTTGTCTCTTTGTGCATTTTTCTAATTTCAATATATCCCATATTATGTTGAAAATATGTTCCATACAAATCCAGCGGTTTGAGTAATTTTAAAGGGCTACTAATAGGAATTCAAATTTATTAAGCCTCAGTGCCAGTGCCAAACATGCACTGATTTGAACAAAATATGAGATACAATGGTGGCAAGCTGTTTTAAATTATTATCTGCTAGTATCATCTTGGTGACACACTCATGATGTGTCTGATTCTGTTGAAAGTCTGTATGCTGTAAGAAATAATTTCAAAGCATAGCTTGCTTAGTAGAGATATATTGGTTACACAGCAAAATTCTGGAATTAGAAACTTAGCAGAGCAAGTGACCTGAAAGACACTGTCTTGGTTACTTAGTTAGAAATCCTGATCACTTGCAAACTCTCAACTTAAAAATACTTTATTTCCAAAATGCATGTTCTTAGGGACAAACTCACAATGCATATACAGTAGAATTTCAATTAAGTTAAAAACACTACCTATCTGTATGATTTTTAAAATATACCAAAGTTCAACCAAGATTTTTGTTATCTGGTAAGATTATAAAAGCTAATGTCAATTTTCTTCTTGGCACTTAATACAATGTCCACTTTTCCACTATTGTTTAAGAAAATAAGTTGTTTTCAAAAAGAGAACAATCCCAAAGAGAAAATTCTAGTTACCTATTGCTGTGGGTTGATTTGTTTACCATCTCTTTGGAATGCCAGTATCTTAGTCCTAGTGTCTGTGAGTGGGATCACTAGTAAAAAATATGACCACTGACTTTTAAACATTTATTGAATTGTTGACCAGCTTCAGTGCTTTTTGGACCTCAATTTATGAGACTATGTCAACTGAAATGTCTTCAAACAGATTCATGGTATGAAGAACAGTTTTTATGTCATATAAAGATTTTTTTTAGTGTCTTTAGTGTGTGGAGGGGTGGAGATGTACAAGACAAGTTCCCTTCCAGGTAATACACATTTTCTTATCATAAATAAATACTGACATAGGTATTGAATCATACCAGTAAGGACTCTTTTCTCATTCTCCATTTTTTAAGAAAGTTCTTGCACAATAAGGCCCAAGTTTGCTGACACACACTGATCTCTCTCTTATTCATTTTGCCCTGTTAAGTGAGAAAAAAAGGAAGAAGATAAAGTGAATGTGAATTCTTAACAAGAAGAAATATCCTGCAAACAACAACAAAAGAGTAATCTAATACCCTCATGGCTCTAAATGAGTGCTTAGAATCTGGGCGTTTCCAACTTAGCATTTTTTTACTCCCCTGATGTCCTTCTGACCCCACTTGCAGACTCTGTGCCATCATTTGTTTGTGAGGCACCGTGTCAGTGACAAATGATCATCTCTCAGCTGCAAGTTCAGCCTTCATAGCCTGCTCTATGAAAACGGACCTGGGTCCTTCAAGTACTTTTCTTTTGCCAGCTGGTATGATGTTCTTCTATGTCAGCAGAGGACTTTAGTGACAGGGCAGGGTGAAGTGGCTATCTTTCTTGGTTTAGAGCGGTTCATTTGCCAGTTTTCTATAGAATCTATTGCTCAGACTCAATGAGGCAAGGTACCCGATGGTGCAGGTTTCACCATGTGATTTTTCTGTCTCTTGATTTAGGGAGGAGTAGTGTATCTGGGAGCTCCAGATAGCGAGAGGCCTTTGCTCCAGAGTTTTGTTTCATTTGGCTGTTTCATTGCAGAGGCAGTGCACTCCTGGCCTGTGCCCACCGTTTGCCTTTCAGTGGCCTGCAACCACACCTTACTCAACTTATTAACACTGTAGCTATTCAACTTTGTTCCTTTTTGAATATTCTTCCTCAGTTCTAGGATACCCCTTTGAATGCACAGTCTCTTAATGGTTGCCCCACAACATTATTTAATGGTTCTCTAGATCAAACTCTCTTTTTAAATTACTGTGTGGTTTCTGTCTCCTGACTGCACACATACACACACACTCACTACTCTTAGTTTCAATAAATACATGCTTGTACACCCAATTTAACATCTGTCTAATATTCAGCTTGTTTAAGAACATGAATAAATCATCAGTTTTAGGAATTGACGTATCTAGGACAATTTAATGGGACATTTTGTTATTTCTAGCAGAAGTCATCACACTCTGCTCATTTGTTATGAGATGACTACAGAATTTCTTTTCCCTAGTGAAAGAAAACATGTTTTCACTTTTATTCATGAAAATTAGAATGTTGAGCTATGAAAGTCATCACAGTTTGGCCTGGAAAATTGAAAAGAGAATTATATTTTAAAATGGTATTTATTTCTTATTCCCATCTTTACAAGTTAATTTATGTGTATCAACAGGCATGGTGGCTCATGCTTGCAATCTCAACGCTTTGGGAGCTTGAGACAGGAGGATTGCTTTAGCCCAGGAGTTCAAGAACAGCCTAGGCAATGTAGGAGACCTCGTCTCTATGAAATATCAACAAAATTAGCTGGGTGTGGTGGCACCAGTCTGTACTCCCAGCTACTTGGGAGGCTGAAGCAGAAGGATGAACTGAATCCAGGAGTTCCAGGCTGCAGTGGGCCATGATCGCACCACTACACTCCAGCGTGAGTGACAGAGAGAGACTCTGATTAAAAAAAAAAAGACTTTAATTATGTTTATTATTTAAAGGCATTACAAAGTCACACACACACACACACACACACACACACACACACACATACAGTTTTTCTTTCTAAAATAATTGTAGCAATTTGGACTATGATAAGAAGTATTTGAAAATTCATCTTTTCTGCATGCTAACCTATAATTATAATGATTTTGTAATTATCTATAAGGTTTCCTTAATTCTCCTTTCAATTTTTTTTTTTTTTTTTTTTTTAGTCAGTGCCTCACTCTGTGCAGTGGCACAATCATGGCTCACTGTAACCTGGACCTCCAGGGCCTAGGAGATCCTTCTGCCTCATCCTCCTGAGTAGCTGGGACTATAGGTGTGCATCACAAGGCCCAGCTATTTTAAAAATTTTTTTGTAGGGATGAGGTATTACGATGTTGCCCAGGCTGGTCTCAAACTCCTGGGCTCAAGTAATCCTCCCTCCTCAGCCTCCCAAAGTAGCAGGATCACAGATGTGAGCCACCCCCACCCCGATCTTGGCTCCTTTCAATCACGATGCATAAATTCCCAAGAGAACATTATTACTTGCCTAACAATGAACGAAAGCGAGATCATCTATAAAATTATAACTTTTCTTGAGCCTACCCAAGAGCTGCGATCAGAAACAATCAGGTAAACTGAAGTCTAAAGGGTAGAAGCCTTTGCCAGGGATAGGTGGGTCTATGAACAGTTTCAGATTTGGTGGAGTATTAGAGAAAGACATGGCCACCATAAAGCAGGTAAGAAGAAAGCCACTAAAAGGTTAACAATTCTTTAATGGCTGAGGGGAAATGAGTATGGTTATTTGCAACTACTGGGAGCCTAGCACTTGTTCACCAGCTCCTTTCCACAGGCCCCCTTGGGCATTCATAAAAGCAGGAGGAGACAGCAAGCGGCCTGAGAGACCTCTCGTGGCTTGCAGGCCTCAGAACGTGCCCACTTCTCAGAACGTTGTCTCCAAAGAGCAAAAGCTGTAAACGCCTTGGCGGAAGGGACCAGAATTCCTGTCAGCCCCACAAAAAGACTGGCAGTTGCCTCTTGGCGAGGGGGTACCCAAACCTTTGCTCCTGTTCAGGTAAACTTATCCTGCTGCTAAGGGGTGAGTAGAAGCAGTAGGGAGGGAGAGGAAGGAAACCACCTTGCTCCCCTTCATGAGCCGTGTACCTCGTAAAAAGCCACAGCCTTCCACCACAGCAAGTGGGGTGGAAAAGCTTCCTGTCCCTGTTCCCAAGCAAAGACATTTTGCTGTGGAGGTTTGCAACAGGGACCCAG
This sequence comes from Tarsius wallacei, assembly GCA_963574415.1. Classification (NCBI taxonomy): domain Eukaryota; kingdom Metazoa; phylum Chordata; class Mammalia; order Primates; family Tarsiidae; genus Tarsius; species Tarsius wallacei. Next base: position 12,683 of record CAUYQG010187161.1, read on the forward strand.
CATGTACACACAGCCGAAAGAGGCTATCACTGCAAGAGGGAAGAGGAAGCATTCACATGTCCAAGACCTCCCAGCAGAGACAAGGTGGCAATCGGCTGGTACGCTAGGGAAAAAACGCCGAGGAGTCTCTCACTAAAGGCCCAGATCTGTAGTCCTGAAGCTAGAGCCAGAAACCTAGAATTTTCCCAATTCACACTACAAGCTTTGCACTGAGCAAAAAGCTACGGCAGTCTGTTGATGGGGTGAAGGCAAGGGAAAGGGGAGGGTCTCCCTTTGTGGCTTGGGTGCATAGGGCCCTTGAAAGTTGAAGGTGGGACAGGAACAGAGAAAAGCAATAGCCAAACATATATTTGCCGATATGAAGAACGTGTAGGGTGGCTTATTATTTGAGTGTGCATTGCCTTATTTTTCACAGAACTTGAGGATTTTTTACTGGGGGGGTGCCAAAAAAATGTAGACGCATTTTAAGAGACGTTTTCTGGGTATTACTTTGAGTTTGCCGTCATCAGAAGTGTCTGGACACTGATGGTAACCAATTTGAGCATTCTCGCCATCGTAGGAGTCAAATGTGACTTGCGTTCACCTTTTAATTTTAATATGGTTTTTTCTTTTCTTAAAACGTGTATGCATTTTTTTGGCACCCTCTGTATATTGAATAGCTATATAGATTTCTTCAGTAAATAGTGTTTTTCTATACTTGATTGAATTTTTTGTCATATCTATTTGCAGGAGTTTATTGTGTATTCTAAATATTTATTTGTTACCAGTTTATTAATTTAGTCAATTTTCGTTTTAATGTTGTTACAGTCAAATTAATCTTTGCATTTGTGATTATGTATTTTGCGTGTGTGTCTTGTTTAGAAAGCATTTTCCCTTTCCGGAAGTCATAAATATTCACTTCTTAATTTTCTTCTAATAGTCTCACACATTTGTTAATCACGTTACCTCTTAATACATCTGAGTTTGTTCTTGTGTAATAAGTAAGACGGTGACCTAAGTAGTTGCTGGTTATTTTATTTTATTTTGCATTTGTCAAGTAAATTGTTCCAACACCAATTACTTTATTGTTCTTTCTTTCCTTATTCATATTTTACTTCCTTTCTCAAATACCAGATATATGTGCATATGTATATTTATATATGTATGCATGCATTTTGAAGTATTTTATTTTTCGATTAATCGCTGTGTGTATTTCTTACACACTGTCTCGTTACTAGAACTGCATCACAAACCATCATAAATGCTAGGGCAGGTTTTTCTTCTTTTTCTTTTTTTCAAAATTTTCTTGGCTATTCTAGGATCTAACTCTTTGTAGCAGAGACTGCTAGCTTTTCACCCAGATGTATTTATTTTTCTTTCTGAGAGCAGAACAACACTTCATCCAAACAACACAAAACTGCTTTCTAGCCAGTGGAACACGAACAGAAGAGATAGGTGCCATTTCTGACTCCCAGTCTGGTGAAGTAAGTGTTTCTCTCTGTGCGCTCTTTCCTCTTCTGCCAGCTAGGTGCCTTAGGAGACAGCAGGGCCAAAGACAAATGAAGTCCAGTTTCCTAAACCATCCTGGGGGTAAAAAAAAACAAAAACAAAAATACTGACCAGGAACAGATGTCTTAGATGGTTTAATGAATAAGAAATTATGTTCCATTATGTTTGAGCTATTATGTAATTTTTGTTAAATTTATTCTCACAGCCTAATTTACATGAACTAATATACTCTTCTAAATGGATCTTGGAAACATTTTGGCAAGTTCCATAATGAATAAAGATCTGATTGCCATTGCATTAAATCTATTAATTTATTCAGGAATAATTGACATTTTTACAGTATGAGCTTTCTACATGGACATTATTTTTTTCAGTAACATTTCATATCCTCTAATAATGTTATTTACTTTTTAAAATCTCTACAAAGGTTTCATTGAATATTTTTTATCAAAATTACTTACAAAAATTGTAGCATTTTTGTGTATTATGCTCCAATGAACATAATATATTCCTGGTATCTATAAAGATGCCATCTATTTTATTAATTTTATATTTTAAAACATCAATAAATTCCTGAGTTAGTATGACATTTAAAAATAAATTCTCCTGTAGTCTAATATGGCGTCTTAAAATAACCCTCTAATCTCTTACATCCTTTCTTGTCTTGGTGCAGAGGGTAGGACGATTACACATGACACGATTAAAACCGGCATTCTTTTAACTTCCTGATTTAAGAGAGAATACATGAAATCTTCAACATCAGAAATTAGATTCTCTATGTGTTTTTGTTAAACGCTAATTACTAGTATAAGAAACATAAACTACTGTCCTACCTTCCTAAAGTTTTGATTCATGGATGAATTTTGCATTTCGGTACTTTCTCACATTTTTGTGAGTATATCTAACATAATCTGCTAATGTGTAAATTAGGTTGGCCTATTCTCTCATGTTTTTCAATAAATATTATAATTTTTCATAAGTTTTTTTAATACCACTGTATTAAATTTGCCCATATTTTACTTGGGATTGGCTATAATCATAAATTATAGTGTGCTACAATTTAATTTTTCATGTGCTGTCTCTGTCAAATTTTAACCTTAATGTTTTATTAGCTTCATAATGGGTGGCATTTCCTCTTTTTTTTTTTGAGTCATACTCTCATTTTGTCACCCAGGCTGGAGTGCAATGGCATGTTCACTGCCAACACAGCCTCCACCTGCTGGGCTCAGGGCATCCTTCCACCTCAGCATTAGAATTACTTAGAATTGTAGCTGGAACTACAGGCATGCGCCACTATGCCTGACTAATTTTTTTTATTTATTGTAGACACAAGGTCTTGTCATGTTGCCCAGGCTGGTCTCGAATCCCTAGGCTCAGGCAATCCTCACACCTTGGCCTCCCAAAGTGCTGGGATTATGGGAGTGAGCCACCGCACCCAGTTTGTATCCCCTCTTTTGCAATTCTTCAGTGCAGTTGTAATACAAAGGATGATCTGATTCTAGAAGGCTGGTATATTGCTGACAGAGCCTCGTGAGGCCGATGTCTCTGATGGGCTAGATTATTGCTGTTAATTGACAAAGGTTCAATTAATTAATAATGGTTGGGTTATTTGGTTGCCTATTTCAATTTGATGCAATTCTGGCCATTTTCACTGCAAAAGTATTCATCACATCTGGTTTTATTAGCATGAATCGTAATTTAAAATATCTATACCTAAAAATACTTCTTAAAAGCCTATGTGTATACATGCATTTTTCCTTCTATTTTTAAATCTTTTTATTAGTTCGTCTTACTAGAATTTTGAATTTGTTACTTTTTTTAGAAAGCACCAATATTGCTCTTTGATCATTTTGCTTGTTCTTTATGTTTTTTATTTTGTGAACTTCTCTTCTTACTTTTTTAGGTTTGCTGATACTATTTTTGACATGTTTGTTTGGCTAGTTTTTCCCTTAGCTTCTTGAGTGAAATAGTGGACTCCTATGAGCATAGCAGCTGAAAACATGGATTCTGGAGCTGTGTGGGCTATCCTGCTGGTCAATTGATTGCCTCAGTAGCCCCATTTCTTCACCTCTGCTTGTGTTTACAACCGTTGGTCATTTGGAACTTCCTCTCATAAAGGCAGGCTGTTACTTGGGCCAACAGAAGGCGGCAGGAGGGGATGATGTGACAGTTGTGAGCGTGGACATTTCGAGGCCTTGAGTGTGTCTGCCTGCCCTTCTGTGGTGCTTGCACTGCTGTGAGGGCAGACCTGACCTCACCTGAGGAAGGATGAAAGGCACGTGGAATAAAGCTGAGTCATGCTGGCCATCCAGATGGGCGTGACAGCCGGTCAGTCCCAGAGATATGATTAACCTCTCCAAGACCAGTAGTCTCTTGGGAACAGCCACAGACATCACAGCTGTAAATGCTTATTGCTGCATGCAATTTGTTTGCCATGCACACAAATGCAGCAGTAGACCACAGATCCACGTTACTCAGAATTGCCTTTTTAACTTCTGTGATATTGAGGTTTCTTTGTTTTTAGTGACATTTTATTTTCGATTTCTCACAATTATATTTTAGTCAGAGAAATGACCTTTCTTTAAAATCCCTTAAGGCTTCCTTGGTGGTGCAGCTTAAATTAATATTTGGGGCCGGGCTCGGTGGCTCAGCCTATAATCCCAGCACTTTGGGGGGCCAAGGCGAGTGGATTGCCAGAGCCCGTGGGTTCGAGACCCACCTGGGCAACTTGGTGAGACCTTGTCTCTACAATTTAAAAAAATTTAATATTTGGAAGTATTTCATGTGCACTTGAAATATATTCATGTCACTATAAGAAAGGGATTGGCAGTAGTGGGAAACTGCCTGGAAGGGGGGTGGGATTGGCAGCTGAGGGAAACTGCTAGGGGAGGGAGGGGCATACCTCATCAACAAGGGTACCTGCATGATCAACATATGTCTACCTAACCCTGAATTGTATCTCATCTTTAAAAAAAATATGTATATATGCATGTCACCATTTAGGTTTTGTATATCTCTACTTAATGTTTTTGTGTTCTTCAAATCTTAGCATCCTTTCTAATGTTATATTTACTAACTCAATCATTTCATAATAGAGTTCAATTAAAATTATTCACTCTAATAATAAGTTTGACAATTTCTTGTTGTATCTCTGTGAGTTTTTAGCATGTATGTTTAAAGTCTAGGTAGTTGAGTGCCTAAAACATCGTTCTATTGCTCATGTTTCAATGGGAGGCTGTTCTATTCCTGATAACACAGAGACATTAGGTTTCCTTAGGCTGATATTTGCCTGACATGTCTTTATCTATCTCTTTATTTTTAACCTTTTGCTAAACTTTTAAAAATTTTATTAATGCATGCAAAGCTCATCGTTACTTTATGAAGAGAAATTCGAACTGATAACTACGTATCGAAAGGTGAATTATGTTATGTATGAATTTTTGTGTTGGATGATTTCTCACTGTGTCTTCAGTTGAACCTGCTTTTTCTTTGCTTCTAGTTTTCTCTGCATTCTTCTATTGCATTGATAACATTTTCTTTCCCTTCCTCTGTTTCCTCTTCTGTCCCAAAGATACGAAAGGCATATCGATTCCTTTAATATTTGCCCTTAAATTTTGGACTTTTCTAGGAAACTATAACTTATTTTATACAAGCTCAACATTATGTATTATTTATATCCTCTTCTTAAAAATAAATGCCTTTTAAATATTTGAACACTCTGCTAAATTCCAATCTGATCATTGTAGTTACTATTATACAGGAATGTGGTTCCATTTTTAATTTAAAGTACTTTACAAAGTAGGTTTACTTTAAACATCAATCATTGATTAAATTTTCCAATGAATTATGTGTTTCTGTGGGGGAGGTTGTGATATATTTGGGCTTATGCTTGAGATTGAATGTAGACGTTCCACTTGAGCTATACTTGGATTGACTTTAACTGGGTTAAGATTCCAAACACTAGTTCATTGTAAAAACATCCCACAGGTTCTCCCTAAAGTTGCCTACAGAGAACAGTCTTATTCTTCCACAGATATTGCATCAGTAACCAGAGAGCAGAAGTACAGTGGTAGACCACTTCTCCCCTGGAAGGAGCAGCAAATCACAATTTCAGCATATTCAATCCCAAGCAATAAGTATAACATGAATGTGTATGTGTGTGTGTGTGTGTGTGTGTGTGTGTGTGTGTGTACAGGGAATGATTTAGTAGAAGGATTTATACATACATTTTATTGTAGCAAGGGCACAAAATACCTCCCAGTAGGAGATGCCTCACTGCGTAATAATAATACCACATCTTTCTATAACCCCGACCAACAAATACTACGAAATGTAATTTGCTGAACCTCTCCTGAAACCTGTAGGACTTGCGTGCTCTTAAAAAGTCTGTCCTGTGAGAGAAAGCAAGGTTTCTAAGCTGAGTCATAGAAAGTAAAGAGGTTCTGGAATAAATAATCATAAGTTTTCTTGGAAGCATGCCAGGGAAGTGACTTGGAAGAATGGGTCAGGGCTTTCAGGCACCAAGTTGGTAGCTCCACCCTGAAGTCTGTCATTTGGTTCTTGAGTCCTGACTTCTGAAGTGAGTGGCCCACAATGGACATCACTTGGTTGCCATGAACTCTTCCACAGTGATGAGAAGTGTATGTGCCCCCAACTGAAGCCACCATCCCATTCATGGGACAGGATCATACTCAGGGCTGTGCTACTACCTAGAGTCAAAGCAAAGGTAAGGTGTCCAGGAGCTCATTCCGTGGGAGGAATAGAAGCCACGGCAGTCTTAGAGAGCTTTGCCAGAGGAGGAACCTATAAGAGGCAGCATGAAGGGAAGGAGAGGCAAGCCAATGCAGAAGCAGACCAAACAGTGAAGTGAGAAAGCCCATGGAAAGTGAAAAGGAAGGAAAGTCAGTTCCAAGAATAAAATAGCATAGGTCAGGGTGTTCGATGCGAGGGGGATGAGGGCCCCCATAGGTTATCTTAGTGCAGAAAATTTGGTGTGGACGCATCTAAGGGGACCGTGAAAGGCTGCTTGGGAGGGTCAACTGGCCAAGAAGGTAATCTTGTCACAGCCTCAGGTAGCATGGAAACTTCAGGTTGACTCCAACCCCTTAAATTTTCCTTTGTAAATTAGTATTGCCTACTTAATTTCTCCCCAATTTGTGTATGCAATTCTGTAGTTTATAGAGATGAACAACACAGACTCCTTATTGTACATATGGCAAATTGTTTCAAATATAATGACTCTGATTTTTTCTCCTCTCACACTATTGTAAAGTTCAAAACAAAATGTTTACACTACAAAAGCATGAAAGTTCAGTTTGCTACAGACAATATGCATTTGAAATAATATTATGATAAGGAAAGCCTATATATTTCACATTCTGATTCAACTCATCATATCCAACTAGTAAAAGAGCCCGGAAAGCATCTTGCATCTCTAAAATTCATATAGCCTGAAACTGACAGCTAGGGACAATAAAAATATTTCTGTAAATATTCTTGGTAAACAGTCTCAGTCAGAAAACATCACCCAAAATGCCCTAAAATTATTATGCAACAAAACAGACAGACATGACGTAGATAACATTAACTTCTAAAACAACCCAGCCTTACAAATCACTTATCAAAATCCTAAGCTCTTTAAATTTTTTTAGCCAATTTCAGCTTATCCTTGCACTTTGTTTCTGATTCAAACAATATAATAGCTGCATAATTTTAAAAAACACATTTTCACGTAGTGCTTTCATCTTTCTAATATTAAGCACCAGTTATCAAAAAACTTCAAACAACCCATTACTTTTCAAAATAATTTCTCCACAGATGGTTGACGTCCAGTTCACAAAGACTTAATAATAATTTTGAGATAGGAATAAGAACAGAGAAAACTCCCAGAACAAACATACAAACAAAACAAAACAAAACAGAAAAAAATACACAACTTACTTTTGAGAAAATTGAAGCCAGTAATCTGGAAGTACAGACCTTGTTTAGAAGAAAATGTTTCTCATTTTTTCCCCTGGTCTCTACCTCATCTCTAGAATTTGCTTTAACTGTTTGACTTCTGTGAAAAGTTTCTGTGAAGACGACTTTCGGAGGAGAGGCTATGATCTCAGTGCTGTTGACCCTGCCAGACATCACATTCACGTGATCGCACTTGGACAGTTTGTCTTTTCATTAATATTCAGCCAGTCCCGGCAGTGCAGTGGCACTTAGCCTTGGTTGCCTGGCTGTATTTTCTCATAAACAGCAATATTCACAAGATTTTCTCTGTTATGGTCAATATCAAAATGTAAAGCACTGTATGTAAACCACCAGAAAGCAAACAGCCTAATCAGAGAAAAGCTCTCCTCCCAATCCTGCTCTCTAGACTGTTTAATTGACGTCATCACTGAGATAACTCATAGTTTTCTTTCCTCTTTTTCCCAGTTTTGTCTTTATACACGTCAAACTGTTTTCTTTTTTTTTGACTCATTGATTATTTGGAAGTGTGTTGTTTAATTTCCAAGTATCTGAAGTTTTTTATCTTTTGGTTATTGATTTCTAGTTTAATTCTATTATGGTTAGAAAACACATATATGTATTTTTGAATTGGAGTCTCACTCTGTTGCCCAGGCTGGAGTGCAGTGGCATCTGATGGCCACTGCAGCCTCGACCTACTGGGGCTCAGGCGATCCTTCCGCCTCAACCTTCCAAGTAGCTGGAACTACAGGCATGCGCCACCATGCCCAGCTAAATTTTTTTTTTGATTTATTGTAGAGATGAGGTCTCACCAAGTTGCCCAGGCTGGTCTCTCGAACCCGTGGACTCAGGCAATCCTCTCACTTCGGCCTCCCAAAGTGCTGGGATTATAGGCGTGAGCCATTCTGCCCTGCCAGAAAACATATTTTAAATGTCAAATTTGTTAAATCTTATTTTATGACCCAGGATATGGTTTATCTTGGTGAATATTCCATATCCACTTGAAAACTTATGTACTTTGTTATTGGTGAGTGAAGTATTAAATAGATATCTATTAGATCTGGTTGGTTGATGATATTGCTCAGTTTTACTATTTTTTTTAACCAATTTTCTGTCTACTAGTTGTGTTGATTACTGAGAGAGGACTATTGAAGATTTTCACAAAAATTAGGAATTTTGAAAATTTCTTCTTTTATAACTATCAAGTTTTTCCTGGTGTATTTTGCAGCTGTGCTCTTAGGTGCATACACATTTGGAATTGTTGTGCCTTCTTGGTGAACTGACCCTTTAATCATCTTGCAATTCATCTCTACTTCTAGTAATTTTTTTTTAAGTTGGAGTCTCACTCCATTGCCCAGGCTGGAATGCAGTGGCACGCTCAAAGCCATCCCCACGTTGACCTGCTGGGCTCTGGCCATCCTTCCACCTCAGCCTTCCAAGTGGCCAGAGCTATAGGTGCACACTACTACACCCAGCTAATTTTTGATTTATTGTAGAGACAAAGTCTCGCCAAGTTGTCCGGGGTGGCCTCAAAACCGCAGGCTCAGGCAATCCACTTGCCTCAGCCTCCCAAAGTACTAGGATTGAAGGATGAGTCACCGAGTCTGGCCTCTAGTAACTTTTATGCTCGGAAGTCTACTATTTGATATTAATAATATAGCCATTCTTACTTTCCTGTGGTTATTGTTTTCATAGTATATACTTTCCATGCTGTTCATTTTCCTATGTTATCTCTCTCTTTCTCTCTCACATCAGACATGGCATCCGCTCCTAGAACAGATACATGATATTGAATCTCTCTATCTATATCTCTCTATTATAAATCATCCATCTATCTATCAATCTATCTATCCATCTATACATCCATCAGTATTTATAGATGGAGTCTTCCTATGTTGCCCATGCTGAACTCGAACTCCTAGGCTCAAGCAATCTTCCTGTTTCAGTCTCCTGAGTAGCGGGGACAACAGGTATGAGTCACTGCGCCTGACTCTATATTGTGTTTGAAGTAAGTTTTTTATAGACATATAGTAGAATCATGTTTTTGTTTTTTAAATTCAATCTGCCTACATATATATATGTATGTATATGTTTTCATTGGTGTGTTCAGACCAATTAAATTTAAAGTACCTACTGATATTTTTTGATTCAGGTCTGCCATTTTGTTATTTGTTCTCTGTTCCTTCCGGTTTTAATTTTTCTGTTTCCCATTTCCTGCTTTCTTTTGGGTTATTTGAACTTTGTTTTAATTTTCCATTTTGACTTGCTTATTTTATTTAACGATATCTATTTGTATAGTTATTTTCATGATTGCTCTAGGATTACAAAAGACACACTTGGAATTCTTGGGCAAGATGCCATCGATCTGGTTGGAATGTGAGAGTCTCTGCATGAGTGAGTGCACGAAAAAACTAATCTGCATCTGTTTGTGTGTGCAAGTGGGCGAGCGAATGTCCAGCTAGGGGGAGACACGGGGTCAAGCACTCAGGTCCTCTGAAGGAGCCGCTATAATTTGCCGCTGCTCTGAATTCAGCACTCATTGCATGCAGAAGGATTCACCATCCCTGGGGCTTCTCATGGGAAAAGGCAGAAGAGATCAGCTGGCACCTGGACCACACCACCCCCTGCAGCCACAGGCCAGGCATGGGCAGCAGGGACCATGGAGAAAGCATGGGGCTAAAATCTGGAGCGGAACCTCCTGGAGGAAAAAAACGCAGACTGCTGCCACTTTCTCTGTCCCTTGACTGGGCAGAGACCTGCTTTATCTTGCCCAATTCTGAGCTGCCTGCATCCTGAGTGACCTGTGTCCTGAGACCAAGCGGCGATCTCCTCACCCCTCTAAAAGCAACCATCTTTGCCAAGAGAGGATACTTCAAGTACACGCTTTGGAGAGAGAGATGCCCCACTCCCACAATGAACCAAACACAGACACATGCAATTGGAGTGGGAGGCCTAGCTACAGACAATTTGGGAGTTATTTCCCAGGGAAAATCTGCTGAAGTGAACTGAACGCTGGCAGTGAAGGCTGCAGAGGAAATGTAGGGCAGGAACCTGAGGCTGACTCCCAAGGAAGGAGCAGGGAGAGCCCACCCAGAGCCCGGATGGAGCTCCGGAACCTTGCCACCAGGTCCTGAGATCCAGAGACTGGAAACTGCTGGGAAGAGAGCAGAAGCTCCTGGCAGGGAAACTGAGCAGATGCCAATGTCTGGGCAGAGAAGTGCTCCAGGGCAGCCTATGGGAGCAGCAGAAATGTGTCTTGAGACCAGAAGCCGATCTCTGAGTTGTGTTGGAGCTGCTCACTGTGACCCCAGAGAACATTGTGCCCAGTGCACAAGCTCTGGTGGGTAACGGCAAATGCAGAACCCAGACAATCTACCTTCCACCCTGAGCCAGCTGCTGGGTGATAGACACAGACAGTGGAACTGACTGAAAAGGATACTGGTGGCGATAGTGGTTTGTTTGTTTGGTTATCTTATTTGGTTGCTTTGTTTGTTTGTTGGCTTTCTCCATTCTTCCCTTCTTCTGTGTCTCTTTCTTTGTTCTTTCTCTACTTTGATGTGTGTCTTTTTCTTTTTCTTTCTTCTTTTTCTTTCTCCTCATTTCCCACTTTCCCCCTCCTTCTCCTCTCTCTTTTCCCTCTTATACTCTTTCTTGGACTCAGAGGCTATGCAAGCATACCCACTATAAGGTCCTATCGTGCAGAGATGGAGAGCAAGTCCCACATGGTCCATTTACCAGCTAGCAAATATTATGACCTGCCAATAGGTTCTGAATCCTTGCAGTCCCCCTCATCCGCTAATAAGTGCTCAAAAGTGTAAAGAGACAGCACAATGCTCCACCCCAGCCCTACTTCATAACTGAACAAATCCAGAGGGACAAAAGGTAGAGCAGATATCAGAAGTGACTTCTCCATTTTCCACTGAACAACAGAATTAAAGAGAAAGATAAGAGAACTGCTACAAATGAAGAAAAACTGCTGATAACCAAAGCTCCAGCAAAGAGTCAGTGCCAGAAAGAATATCTACTGGAGTATAAACAATGCTATCTCCAAGAATGACAGTACCCAAATGGTAGTTACAGAGATCAGAGAATTGTTGGAGAGAAGAAATAAAAGTCAAGAAATGCCAGGGCTAAAACTAAATGAAATTACAACAAAACTGGACAAACTCAAGTGTACTTAGAAATAGCAGAAATAAAGAACTCCAACCAAAAAATAAATGACAATATGACAAGTATGGGAAGCAGAATTGGCCAAGCAGAAGAAAGAATCTCAGAGCTGGAAGACTGAAATATGGAAATAACCCAATCTATTAAAAATACAGAAAGAAAACTTAAGAAAAAAGAAGAAACTCTCCAAGTGATGTGAGTTTTTATCAAGAAAACAGATGTATATCTGATTGGAATATCTGAAATAGAAAAAGAAACAGAAAATACCCTAAAACAGCCAGGCTCGGTGGCTCAGCCTGTAATCCCAGCACTTTGGGAGGCTGAGGCGAGTGGATTGCCTGAGACTGAGGGTTCAAGACCAGCCCGGGCAACTTGGTGAGACCTCATCTCTAAAAAAAATAAAAAATAGCCAGGCATGGTAGCACACATGTGTTCTGGCTACTTGGAAGGCTGAGGTGGAAGGATCACTGGAGCCCAGAAGGTTGACGCTGGAGTGGCTGTGAGCATACATGCTACTGCACTCCAGCCTGGGTGAAGAAACGAGACTCCAAATCAAAAAAAAAAAAAAAAAAGAAAAAAGAAAGAAAGAAAAAGAAAATACCCCAAAACAAACATTCCATGAGGTCATTCGAGAAAACCTTCCTCATCTGGCCAGAGAAACAACTACTATACAAGTACAAGAGATACAAAGAACCTCTGCAAACATCTTATGAGTAGACCAACCCCTAGACACATAGCAATTCACCTACACAAAGTAGGTATAAAAGAAAAAATCTTAAAGGCAGAAGGGGAAAAGGTCAGACTACCTACTGGTGGGGACCAAGCAGAATTGCTGTAGATTTATCTGCAGAAACACTACAGGCCAGAAGGAATTGAACCCCGATCTTTAATGTTCTCAGAGATAAACAATTTCACACAAGAATTTCCTAGCCAGCCAGGATAAGCCTCATCAGTGAGGAAGAATTAAAATCCTTCCCAGACATCCAATCCCTAAGAGAATATGCTGCTTCAAGACCAGCTCTACAGGAGATGCTTAAAAACATGCTATGCACAGAAGGAAAAAGAAACAAAAGAAAGACCAATACTCATAACATTACAAACAAACATAGAATCAGCAAAACATACAGCATACCTGCAAAAATGCACACACACACACATATTTGAACACAAAAGCTAAACGAAACCAAACAGCCTTATAAGAACATTATGACAGGGACAAACTAACATTTCAATAATCACCTGAATGTGAATGGACTAAATGCACCACTGAAAAGACATGGAATGGAAAACTGGATTTAAAAAATGATCCAGTAATTTGCTGTCTCCAGTAAACTCATCTCACCACAAAGGATACCCACAGACTCAAAGTTAGAGGATGGAAAACAAATTTCCAGGTGAATGGATCATAAAAGAAGGAAAAGTCATGATCTTAATATCAGACAAAACAACCTTCAAGCTATCAAAAATTTAAAAAGATAAAGAAGGGCACTACATAATGATAAGAGGTTCAATCAATCAACAAGAAATACATATCCTAAACATATATGCACCCAACTGTGGAGCAACAGCTTTTATAAAGCAGCAACTAAGTAAACCAAAGAAAGATATTGATTCTAATACTATCATAGTTGGAGACTTCAATACCCCACTCACAACTCTAGATAGATCACTGAGGCAAAAAAATCAACAAAGAGATCCGGAACCTCAACTTGATGCTTGACCAAATAAACTTAGTAAATACCTACAGAACACTCCACCCCAAAACCACAGAATATACATTCTACTCATTATCACGTGGAACATATTCCAAAATCGACCACATCCTCAAACATAAATCAAACATAAATAAATTTTGCAACATTGAAATACTGCCATGCACCTTCTCATACCACAGTGGAGTAAAAATAAATATCAACAACAAAATTCTCCCAAAACCCACAAAGACATGGACACTAAAAAGCATGATGATAAACAGCTCCTGGGTCAATACAGAAATCAAAACAAATTAAACAATTCCTGGAAAAAAATGAAAATGAAGAAATATCTTACCAATACCTCTGGGATACCATGAAAACAGTACTGAGAGGGGAATTTATATCTTTATGAACACACATCAAGAAAATAGAAAAAGAAAAAGTTGATAGCTTAACCAATCACCTAAGGGAACTGGAAAGACAAGACCACCAAAACCCTAACTTCAGCAAAATTCAGATCACCAAAGTAAAAGCTCAAATATAGAACATAGATGACACAAATACCATTAAAAAAAATCAGTGAAACCAAAAGCTTGTTCTTTGAAAGAATAAACAAGATTGATAGACCCCTAGCTAGAATGACTAAGAAAAAGAGAGAAAAAGCCCAAATAAACACAATCAGAAATGCAAAAGATCAAGTCACAACTGACCCTGAAGAAATACAAACAATGATCAGAGATTTCTATGCATACTTGTTTGGAAACAAACTCAACAATCTAAATGAAATGGAGGACTTCCTGACATCACACCACCCCCCAGGGTTGAAACAAGAAGAAATTGAGATCCTAAATAGGCCAATATGCCAATACCAACCCAGGAAATAGACTCTGTCATGAGAAAACTACCAACAAAAAAAAGCCCTGGACCAGATGGATTTCCAGAAGAATTCCACAAAACACACAAGGAGGAGCTAATACCAATCCTATTGAAAGTATTCCAGAAAATCAGGAAAGATGGAATGCTCCCCAAATCATTTTATGATGCTACCATCACACTGATACCCAAACTGGGTAAAGATTCAACTAAGAAAGAGAACTACAGTCAAATCCCTGATACACATAGATACAAAAATACTCAACAAGATTGTAGCAAAATGGATCCAACAACACATCTCAAACATCATCCACCAGGACCAAATAGGCTTCGTGTCTGGAATGCAGAGCTAGTTCAACACCAGCAAGATCATAAATGTAATTAAATACATCAACAGATGTAAACACAAGAACCACATGATTATATCATTAGATGTGGGAAAAGCTTTCAAAAATTTCCAGCATCTCTTCTTGATAAAAATCCTTGAACACCTAGACATAGAGGGAACATACCTCAAAATAGTAAGAACCATCTATGATAAACCCATAGTCAACATATTGTGAAATGAATAGAAATTGGAAGCATTTCCCCTGAAAAGCAGAACAAGGCAAGTCTCCCCACTCTCACCTCTCCTGTTCATCATAGTGTTGGAAGTCCTAGCTAGAGCAATCAGACAAGAGAAGGAAATCAGGGGTATCCAAATAGGAAAAGGAGTCAGTCATCTCTTTGCTGAAAATATGATCCTATACCTCAAAAAGCCAAAGTCCTTGCACTGATAAAGGACTTTAGCAAAGTTTCAGGGCACAAAATAAACATGCAAAACCTAGCCACATTCTTATATACCCAAAACAAACAGGCAAAGAACCAAATAAGAAGCACAATCCCATTCATAATTACCACAAAAAAATACCTTGTGTTCCTAACCAGAGAAGTGAAAGACCTTTACAACAAAAACTACAAAATACTGCTCAAATAAGCCAAAGATGATACAAACAAATGCAAAAGTATTCCATGCTTATGGATTGTAAGAGTCAGCTTTGTTAAGATGTCCGTTCAACCAAAGACAATCTACAGATTCAATGCCATATCCATTAAATTACCAACATCATTCTTCTCAGACCTGGAAACAATATAGAAATTCATATGGAAACATAAATGGGCCACAAATAGCCAAAATAATCTTCAGCAAAAGAAACAAAGCAGGAGGTATCACGCTTTCAGATTTTAAACTTTATAAGGCTACAATAATTTCCAAACAACCTGGTATTGGTACAAGAACAGGTATATAGAACAATGGAACAGGATAGAGATTCTGGAAGCAACACCTCAATTTCTCAACCAACTCATCTTTGACCAAGCCTCCACCCACAACAACTGGGGAGAGGAAAACCTATTCAGTAAATGGTGCCGGGAAAGCTGGCTGACCATGTGCAGAAGAATGAAACAGAACCCCTACCTATGACTATACACAAAAATCAACTCCAAGTGGAACAAAGACCTAAATGTAAAACCTCAAATGTTAAGAATCTTAGAAAACACAGGAGACACCCTTATGGAAATCAGAATAGGCAAATAATTCCTAATCAAAACCCTAAAAGTCTATGCCATAAGAGATAAGATTGACATGTGGGAACTCACCAAACTGAAAAGCTTCTGTAAAACAAGAGAAACCATCAAGAGAACGGGGATGGGGATAGCAGGGGTGATACAACATCATTAAGCATACCTGATCTCAAATCAGGCAAAACTGGGATGAAAGGGAGGCCCAAACTACCTGTATGATGACCACTTGTATACCTAATCCTGAATTGTACCCCACATCTTTAAAATAAATAAATAAATATATGCATATTTTAAAAAAGAGAGAGTGGGGAGACAGCTTCCAGACCCCAAGAATGGGGAAAAAAATAACAGCCAAGTGTATATCTGACAAAGGCCTAACATCCAGGAGCTACAAAGAATTCAAATGTTCCAAAAGGAAAAAAACAAACAGTCCCATTACAAAGTGAGCAAAAGACATAATTAGACACTTCTCAAAAGAAAACATATGAGCAGCCAGCAAACACATGAAAAAACGCTCAGCCTCACTAACTATCAAAGAAATTCAAATCAAAGCCACACTAAGATAACACCTAACTCCAGGAAGAATGGCCATCATTAATAAAGCAAAAAACAGCAGACACTAGTGAGTATGTGGAATGCTTCTACACTGTTGATAGGAATGCAAACTAGTTCAACCTCTATGGAAAACAGTGTGGTGATTCCCAAAAGAACTAGAAATTTACTTTCCATATGACCCAGTAATCCCTCTTCTGGGAATATGCTAAGAGGAACTTAAATAACTCTACAAAAAAGATACCTGCACACATATGTTTATTGCAGCACTATTCATAATAACAAAAACATGGAACCGACTGTGCTGTCTCATCAAAACTGGACTGGATTTAAAAAATGTGGTACATATACATCATGGAATATTACACAGCCATAAAACACAAAATTATGGACTTTGCAGCAACTTGAATGGATTTAGAGTCTATCATACTAAGCGATCTACTATAGAAACAAAGAACTGAATACCACATGTTCTCACTCATAAGCAGACCCTGAACATTTACCATAATACAATAAGAAAGGGATTGGCAGTAGTGGGACACTCCAAGGGAGGGAGGCAGGGCACATAACATCAATCAGTATACCTGATCTCAAACCAGGTGAAGTGGGGATCAAAGGGAGGCCCAAACTTTATCTCTGTAATGACCACTTGTCATTCTGAATTTTACCCCATACCTTTAAAATAAAAAAAAAATTCCAAAAAAAGACACACTTATCTTGGCACAGTTTACTTAGAATCAATATTTTGCCACTTTTAAGTGGAATATAGAAACTTATTATCACATAGAGACGAATTAGGCAGGAAGCCAACAAGGGTGCTGCTTGCTAACTATAACAAACAGAGGCAGGAATGGAAGCGCAAGAGGCTCACTGTGGTCTCCATCACCGAAGTAAAAAGTTATGATCTCCGCTCAGGTTTCAGTCTTGAGCTAATTGTCAGACACAAAACTTATTGATTGAAAAACCAGCCAGACTCCTAGTAGAAAGGGTCCTGCAAAATCTTGACAAGTCTGTAACTGTGATGATTAAACCTCCCAGTCCTTCTTCACAGGGATCTGTAGTCATTACTTGGGAGATTGTACACTGTACAAAGAGAAATCCTCAGACTTTCCAAGAGCTATTGGGCATAGAATCAGAGTGGACATGGATGCCTGAAAATCCCAAGTGTCACTCTGATAGAGCGAAGGTTAGGAGTCAAGGTCATAAATGGAGTTCTGGTTAATGTCAACCTCTGTGTGGTTACACGGGGTCTAGGACACACCCAGTGGTTACTTAGTTATCACCAAGTAAATTAATAGAATTGAATATTTGGTAACTGTAATCGCTTTCATGTTGGGTTCTTGGTCTGTGGGAGTAAGAACCAGTATAATGGAAAAGGGAAAGTGCGAACCCCCGACAATTCTCCAAACTTTACCTTCAGTCAAGGCATTTAGTCAAAAACAACATTGCATCCTGGTGCAATAATGCCATCATTGGTGACACAAACGACACACTACAGTGGTGTCTAGTACATCTTCATTGATTTTACTAGCCTAATCCCTGCAGCAACCAGATGGATTCTAGAGAATGACTAGACTCTCTCAAGCTCAAGAAAGTAGCAGTTTCAGGTCAGACATAGTATCTGCTCCTTAAACAGGTACATGATGTTGAATCAGTGACTAGCTAGATACATTCTTTTCTCCTCCTCCTCCTCCTCTTCCTCCCCCTCCTCCTCCTCCTCCTCCTCCTCCTCCTCTTCTTCTTCTTCTTCTAATTCAGAGTTGTGGGATACTAGTGAGGATTTACTACATAAGTTATTTGCATGCAAGTACGACTTGGGCATCGAGTGGGCTCTCTCTCCCTCTGAGAGTGGACCTGGTACGCAGTGTGGTGCCATGTGCCCCCATTCCAACAATTCACAACCAGATAGTTCAGTCACCATTATTTCTTTACAGTTTGGCCTCTGTGCCATGTTAACCTCCCAGCCTCTGTTATAATAGAGTCTCGAGAGATCTGGACTGCCTGGACATCCAAGAGCATCCTATTGACACATCAGTTACGTCATGCTGATCAGACAGGATGAAGAAGGGATGACTAATATACGGGGGACTTCAGTAAGCACACACATTTTGGAAGGTAGGAGATAAAATCTTGTGAAGAATCAGGAGCCCTTCACTTCGGTGAAGGTATTATGGATTCAGGATTCAGGGGCTCTCTGCCTGTCTTCTTTAAAGTAAAGGACAGATGGCTGCCTCTTCCATCCCTCATCAATAAGAAGAAAGATCAACACCTGGTATACCTCCTTAATTTCAGCTGACAGCGTATTCAACTACTAGTAACACTGCTCCAACCCACATCGTGCCTGACAGGGAAGAATGCCGTTTCTGCCTGGGGTCCAGAGCGTGCCCCCAATAGTCTTGCCACTTCAGCCATGTGATCCGAAGACCCTTCGGTGCTGGAAGTATCGATGGTAGGGAAATTCTTTTTTTTTTCTGAGTTGGAGTCTCACTGTCGCCCAGACTGGAGTGCAGTGGCTGCTTCCGGCCACCGCAGCCTCGACCTGCTGGGCTCTGGCGATCCTTCCGCTCAGCCTTCCGAGTAGCTGGAACTACAGGCGTGCGCCACCATGTCTGGTTAATTTTTTGATTTATTGTAGAGATGAGGTCTCTCCAAGTTGCCCAGGCGGGTCTCAAACCCGCGGGCTCAGGCAATCCACTCTCCTCGGCCTCCCAAAGCGCGGGATGACAGGCTGAGCCACCGAGCCCAGCTGGGAAATTCTGTTAAAGGGGAGTGGTTCATTGTGTGGGATCCTTATCCTTGAGGAATAGTTCAGCGACTTAGCAAGATGTGACCTATTTACCAACAGAAGTTTTAGGTATTATTAGAAAATCACTTTTATCAGTAAACTTCACACATCGTGCAGTGCTACTCATGGCATTCTGCTTCTATAAATAATTGGTGTAAAGAGCTTTGCAGTTTACAGAAACTTCCACTTGAAGTGTTTCTTATTTGAACCCCACATAATCTAGTGGGTAAGTAACATTAAGAGGGCTTTAGGTTCTGTGGAGTGATGAGATTTGCTCTCAAACCATGTAACTAGAAAGAAAACAATACAGTCTCAGCTGATCTGTGATTTCAAATCCTAGCACCTTTCTCTAATAACACAACATGCAAATCATTTATTTAAGCTTCTGACGTAGCAAGTAGATAGTTGGAGATGACACTTTAAGCAGATCACCTCTTTGTTTTTGTTTGCTTGTGTGTTTGTTTTATTTTTATTATAAACATACAACATAATCCAGGACATAACTGGTGTTAGTATTTAATTTTCATACTTGGTAGATAGTATGCTCAGATCAACATCCAACATAGGCCTAAATGAGAGTTGTACTGCTTTTAAATTCCGGTGTCTATACATTTACCAGTTTGATCTGTTATCAAATATACTGATAACAGAAAGTACAGTCAATGACATATTTATCCTTTTAAATTAGTAAACCACTGATTCAAGAAAAAACTGCATATATATAGCATTTATAACATATTTCAAATTTATTTTAAAAGAACTTATTTTTAACTTCCCCTACTTGGTCATTGATAGTAGATTTAGAAATATGATAGAAAAGAGAGTCAGTAAATTTACATAAATGAAAAACACAAGCAATCCCACCAGCAGACATTAGTTTTATTCAGGTATAGTGTTATTTGTCAAATGTTATCAATATTTTATATCAGATACAATAAATAACAGCATGTTAGTGATTTCCAAATGGACTGAACATAAAGCCATGAGAAAACAAACTAAAATCTGTTTCAAAATTTGGTATTTATTTAAAACTTTCACTAATTTGGCTATTTAAACTTTTAATTTTATAAAATAATTTATAGTTATCTTAAACTTTCACTGTCTCAGTTCCTTGAATGGTCTATTTTACAAAATATTCAACTTCCAGAACAGTAAAAATTCAAACTCTTTATCTGGATTCAAACATAAGTAAGCAATCAAAAGAGCAACTCAACTAGTTAATGGACATTTAAAAAATTCGAGATGAATTATAAAAGCAACACTCCACTGCTGTGGTTTGTAACCGACTTCCCTCACCTTAAGGCCTGTGCTTTAAACTCATTCAAGGTAATAAAAGTGAGAAAGTAAGCAGTATAGAGTTTAGAGAGAAACTGAAACAATTCTAACTTTTGTCATCCTTACTACTTAAAACATTCTATCAAGTTTTAAAAATGCATCCACATAGAATTAAAATGGAGCTCAATTTATCTACCTATCATCTATATAATTTCTGTATTATCTATCTACAAGAATGCTGTAATAATGTAAATCAACATGTTCATTGATAACTGCCCTAATTTAGAAAAGAGAGACTGGAAGCCAGAATATTCCTGAGAGTACCTCCCAATTTTCTCTCTCTTTTTTTCTTCTTTACTTTTCTCTTTTTCTTCCTCTTTTTTCTTTTCTTTTCTTTTTTCTTTTTTTATCTTTTCTTTTTTGCATTTCTTTTTCTTTTCTTTTTTTGTGGGAAAGCAGGATTTATTGAGAGGACAGAAAAACTCCCATGGTGTGAGGGGACTTGAAGGGGTTGCCCCAGTACCTTCCATTTAATGAGGAAAAATCTATTTTGGTGTTAAGGGGTGATTTAATGAGGATCAATATTTTTTGGTGTTAAGGGGTGATTTAATTTTAAATTCAAGAAAGGACAATGACAATGATTCTTGGGCAAAAGACATGATTTTCTTTGGCAAGAATTGTGATTTCAAATAAGTTAGCCTCAATCAGCTTCGTCACATAGCTTTGCTTTTGTTTGGCCAATTTTCCAATCCTTCTGTGTCCCTGATTATGCACTTTTTCAAATATGCAGAGTTCAGAATTCAACAGTCTCCTTAATTCCAATGGATTGTAAATAGACGTGCAAGGTGTTGCTCTCTGGTGCTGAACCCTACACTGGATCTTAAGCTCTGAAGTGGAATGCTGTGATGATATATTATCAGGGGTATACAACTGGTGATGCACCACTGCACTGATTTTGTGCAAGCTTGTATGTGGCAGGAGACAGTTTCATCGCATTGATCATTATATGATCATCATTGTATTGGGTACATGCCACAATTCCAGAGTCAATGGGTGCAAAAATATAGTTAGAATGAATAAAATTGTAGTCACCTGGGTGACTATAATCAACAAAATTTTATTTTATATTTTAAAACAACGAAAAGAGTGGAATTGGAATGTTCCTACCACAAATGATAAATGCTTGAAGTGATGGATACCCCGGTTATCCCAATTTTATTATTGCACATTGCATACCTCACATCACATATAAAACATCACATATACTCCATAAATACATACACCCACTATCTAGCCATAATAATTAAAGATAACTTAAAAAATTAAAAAGCATAGAACTTAGAATATCGGGCTATTTCATTAGATATTAGTCTTTGAAACTTTCAAACTACAGCTAACAAATTACTTTTTTTTCTTTTGTAGCTTTTCGACCTGCTTGCCTTGGAAAGAAATCCACGGTATGTATTCACCGCAACCACAATTTAGTTAGCAAATGCTACCTAGCTATACCTATCCAATGCCTAGATTATAAAAACTAATGAGGATTTTTCTTCTTAATATTTTATCAACTTTTCTAGTCTCTATTTTCTCAAGAATCCAAGAGCTTTCTCTTTTTTGGTTGTTGTTTTTGTTTTGTTTGTTTGTTTGTTTGTTTTGAGTTGGAGTCTCACTCTGTCGCCCAGACTGGAGTGCAGTGGCACGCTCCGGGCCACCGCAGCCTCGACCTGCTGGGCTCTGGTGATCCTTCCATCTCAGCCTTCCAAGTAGCTGGTACTACAGGTGCGTGCTACCACACCCGGCTAATTTTTTTTTTGATTTCTTGTAGAGATGAGGTCTCACCAAGTTGCCCAGGCGGGTCTCGAACCCGCGGGCGCAGGCCGTCCACTCACCTCAGCCTCCCAAAGTGCGGGCTTACAGGCTGAGCCACCGAGCCCAGCTCAAGAGCTTTTTCAAAAGGGAAAGATTTAAAACTGAAAATCTCAGTTACACATGTCTATTGTTTAATACGTTCATCAATATCTTCAAATTACTATCTTATTCTTAGAGCTAATAAAAAACAAAAACTTCATCATAGATTTTTAAAATATTTATTGAATACTTTATTGCTGACCCACTGTATTATTTTTAGCCTTCAACTTATATGAAGTGTAGCTTTATTTTTTTCAGGGAAGATCTACGCAGTCATGCATATGAAGCAACATGGCCATAATATGGACAAAATCATAACATTAAAGTGTCCCTTCTTATTATTTTTAAATTATTTTACTTTTTATATTTTATTTATTAGACATATCAAATTGTATGTATGTATTGTGTATGACATGATGTTCTGAGGTACAAATTATCTCAACTTATGATGGGGCTATGTCCTGGCTTTATATTTTTGAGCTTGCACTGTTTGTGAGATGACCCTGCATGCCCAATTTCCTTCTCCTCCAGAATGTGCTAACCACAAGCCTGACCACAAGTTCTGCCTTTTTGGGGTGGTGCAGGGGCAGTCAGTGTGGTCACCAGAGCAATGTTTAAATTTTGCTATCAGTTCTCTTTCTCTCTCTCTCTCTCTCTCTCTCTCTCTCTCTCTCTCTCCCTGCTAACCCTAGCCTCCTGTCTCACAACCCTAGTCTCCTACCTCATAAGTTGGGAACCATTTGTACAAATACAATGTGGAATGGTTAAATCTAGCTAGTTAACAAATACATTCTCTCACTTGGTTATCATTTTTGTGATAAGAAGACACTTAGCGTCCAGTTTGTTAGCATTTTTCAAGAATACAGTATTTCACCAATAGCTGTAGTCAGTGTTCTGTATAATAGTTCTCTTTAACTTATTTCTCCTATCTAACTGTAAATATGTATCCTTTGATGGACATCTACTGAACCCTCTTCTTCCGCCCCGTCCACCCCGGCCTCTGGTAACCACCTTTCTGACTCTGCTTCTATGAGATCAACTTCTTTAGATTCCACATATGAGTGAGAACACACGGCACTGTATTTATCTTCCTGTGTCTGGTTTATTTCATTTAACATAATGTCTTCTAGTCTATCCATGTTGTTCCAAATGACAGAATTGTCTTCTTTTTATGATTGAATAACATAACATTGTGTATAAAGTTCTTGCTTAATAAGGCCCATGTTTCTTCAAATATATGCTTATCTCTTCTCAATCATTTTGCTCTATTAATAAGAAAAAAGAAAATAAATTTTTAGATCTTAATAATGAGGTTGAACATTTCTTCATGTGTCTGTGGGCCACCCATATGTCTTCTTTTGAGAAGTATCTGTTCATATCTTTTGCCCACTCTGTAATGGGGTTGTTTGTTTTTTTCTTTTCAGCATGTTTGAGTTCCTTGTAGATCCAAGATGCTAGGACTTTGTCAGACATGGAGTTGGCAAATACTTTTTCCCAGTCTGTGGACTGTCTCCCTGCTCTCTTGATGGTTTCTTTGGCTTTGCAGAAGCTTGTCAGTTTAATGAGGTCCCACTTGTCTATCTTGTCTCTTATGGCCTGTGCGTTTTGGGTTTTGTTCAGGAATTGGATGCCAGTTCCAATTTCCATAAGGGTGTGTCCTGCATTTTCTAAGGTTCTTATGGTTTTAGGTTTTACATTTAGATCTCTGATCCATTTAGAGTTAACTTTTGTGTATGGGGATAGATAGGGGTCTTGTTTAAATCTTCTGCTCGTGGTCAGCCAGTTTTCCCGCACCATTTACTGAATAGGTTCTCCTCTCCCCAGTGGTAGGTGGTAGAAATGTTCAACCTCACTAATCATCAAGGAGATGCAAATCAAAACTACACTGAGATACCACCTAACTCCAGTCAGAATGGCCATTATCAATAACTCAAA